>JARBER010053086.1:0-12029 GCA_030265075.1 Balanus glandula | reverse complement strand
AAATCAGGACTGGTTGCAACGAGCTAGCACGCCATCCAAACTGATACGTCATGCAGAGTAATTGGCAGAAACAACGCGGCTTTACAAACATGCACGTGTGCGGTGTCTCTATCACTGCTAAATCCACCGATTCCTTCGTCAGCAGCACGTCCCGACCGAAAACACACCACCAGACAGCAGACAGCCGCGCAGACAACTGAGATGGCCCCACACTGACGTCCGGACCCAAAACACACCACCAGACAGCAGACAGCCGTGCAGACAACTGAGATGGCCACACACTGACGTCCGGACCTAAAACACACCACCAGACAGCAGACAGCCGCGCAGGAGTGGACATCACACAAACGCACACGCATACACGCATACACGCATACACGCACGGCGGGACCGTCAGCCAGGACCGGCCGCACGACACGCATCGTCAATCATCACTCGACACCGCCGCTCTCATCCGGAGTTGGCCTCCCAGCTCAGCCCAGTCTGGGAGCCCAGTTTTGAGCGTGCCGTGAAAGCACACATGAGGACCGCTGGTGATTTAGGACGTCACTGAATGTGTATAAATGTGCGTGTGCGAGTGTGTCTGTGTGTGGGTGTGTTTTGGACCTGTATGTTTTATTCCTGTACCATTTGACTCAGGGTAGTAATAGCCACGAATTATTGTGGATAACCCCACGATTGTGAAACAAATAATACAAATAGTCTCTCAGAATCCGCTGACGGAGCTGGGAGCAGTCAATCAGAGCAGCTGGGAGCATTAATCAGCCAGTCCATCAGAGCCGGGCTTAGATACACCGCAGAGCCAGACTAGGATGCAGTCGGCCGTGGGGGCTGCACAATGGTGGCCGTGGGGGCTGCACAATGGTGGCCGTGGGGGCTGCACAATGGTGGCCGTGGGGGCTGCACAATGGTGGCTGTTGAGGTCAACACGCACCTCGACACGCTGAGCCAGCCTGAGCCGCTCAGGATCTGCCAGATCCGCCCCCGAGTAAAATCCCAAACGTGGTTCGTGTAAACAACATGCTACTTAACATAATTCGTCGGGCTTAGGGATCATGTTCGCACCTTAAGAATTTTAGCCTTGAGCCAAACATATGACTTAAAAAAGATGACTTTAATACTTGGAAATTACGGATCTTGTAGATTCAGCACCAGCGAGCTGCTTAAAAGCCCAGTCGTTAATGAGGAGACAATTATACGATTAGTAAAACCAGTCAGCAAAAAAAAAAACAACAAAAAAAAAACACGATACCATAGAGGTCGACAGCCGTGGTCTTCGTTCAGACTGGTTAGCATCCGGCACCACTCCTAAAAAAAGCCTACGGTATGACAACAGCCATCTCAGACCACCGGAATCACATCTGCCAAACACTACCATGATGCCAATTGTTTCCGAGACCTTAGTAAGTGAAACAGTCCAAAGAACTATCAATCATCGAAACCCGAAACAACTTGGTAAGAAGCCCATGCACTGAGTGTGTTCAAACTTTTTTTCGGTTCAGGTTCCCAGTTCAGTATGCCTCAATATTTGGGAGCCTCAGAGGTAGCAAGTCAAAACACAGCCGTCCCGAACGGTGTTGGCGGCGGAATTGGCGGTGTTGGCCGTGTTGACGGTGTATGGTGGTGTATGGTGGTGTTGGCCGTGTTGGCGGCATTGGTGGTGGTGTGTGTTGTTGTTCGTGTTAATGTTCGTGTTGGTGATGTAGGTGTTGTTGGCGATGTTTCAGGGTTTAGGGGCTCTCCAGCTTATAAGGTCATGTGGCGCCCATACCATCTCGAGCAGGACGGAGATTCATCACAAACACGGAGTCGGTGGGTTTACAGGGCACTATACAAATACACTGTCTACTGCCACCACACACCAATCGTCACGGCATGCAGATCACGCCATCGAACACGCACACTCATACACGTACACCAGCACACCACACCCACGGGACGAGCAAACCCCATACATACGAACCAGCGCGCTTCCACACACTAAACTAACGGGACGAGCAAACCCCCATACATACAAACCACCCGTTCTCCAAACAGTATGTCCCCGGACACTGGCACACACCTCACTGCACCAATGTCGCCACCCAGAACACATCTCCCTCCACCACATCTCACTCCCTCATCCTTCCATGCCGGAGCATCCATCCTCAAAGTGTCAGGCGAGGCGCGGCGGCCCAGGACCACATGTATTTCCCACCCGCGTGTGGTGTCAGGCATCTAGCACAGAGACCGCAGGCAACAGACGACAACCAGGCAGCATTCCGAAGACGAGACTCGTCCGGACGCAGCGGCGGACCCGGCGCAGGTGACACACGACAGTCGCTGCGCATCAGAAGCAGCAGCAATGACGGCGTGTGGTTACAGCACACAACACGTTTTCATCGAAACACTCTAGGTATTCGAACCCAAGGCGCGTTTCCGACAAAAACGTACGATGTTTAGCATCCACACACAGCGAATCCTGCCGTGTCCGAAGCGCTGGCGGCCCGAGTCGTATGTCTGGACAGCGTTCTTCGAGAATTCCACATAGTGCGATCGAGATCGTTGACCAATCAGCGACGAGACCCAGATGTCACTGACTATCCAACCTCCAGAATCACACACTACGTACGTTCCCAGCAGAACACCGTCCCTAGCCTCCGCCTTTGCCGGTCCGGCCGGCCGCTCCTACTCGCCACCTGACCTCGGACTTGCTGCTCCAGGGTCATGATGACATCCACCGCCAGGTTGAGCACACCCAGCTTGGTCTGCGGCTTGTCCTGCTTCATGTGCGTCATACACATCCTGCCCAGCTCCTTCAGCGCCTCGTTGATGTCTCGGATGCGCACCCTGCCGGGGCGGCGCCGGCCCGGTCAGCCGGGGCGGGGGCGGGGGCGGCGGCGGGGGCGGCACACCTACCTCGGACCTGCGACTCCAGTTGACTGATCACTTCCACGGCGTGGTGCAGGATGCCCAGCTTGGTCTGCGTCTTGTCGGCGGACATGTGAACCGTCACCATGCGACCGAGCTCTTTGAACGCCTCGTTTATGTCTTTGACGCGGATCCTGGGGACAGCGAGTCGCCGGCGGTGACGGGCGGGTCCTGGTCGCCCGGCGACCCGGCCTGACCTCGGCGGACAGCCACCACGAACATGCCCCATACAGATTAAGCCGGGACCGGGGACGACGAGGCGAGAGATGAGCCGTGAAGGAGGGAGTACAAGAAAGGGCACACGATGGCTTGAACAAGGTGAGACTGAAGAGGTGGACACCGGAGATGGTGATAATGTAGTGAAGGTGAAGCTACTGGATAGACATGGGGCAGCTCGACTGTAGGATGAAGGCTTCGGTGTGGAATGTGGATATGATTGGGTTTTAGGAATGTGTATAGGACCACGAGTGAGGTAGAATGTTGGAAGAGATCGTGGCTGTAACAGGAATTGGACCACTGGGTAGAAAGGCGTGCAGCTGACAGCAAGAACAGAAAAACAAACACCATACAGGCAAATGGCCACAACAAACAGGCTAACTGAAATCAAACGGTATCACAACGACAAACGGTAAACGAAAAAGGTTTATTCCGTGTCAAAACGGGAACAAAATATAGCAAATACAGATAGGCCGTCTCGGCCATAAAACTAACCGTTAGCTGCTACCGGGAACATTCACGACTGAATGTCACTTACGCAAGCCACTATTAACTTCCAGTGACATATAAGTCGTTGACTAGCTAGAACTTTATAAAAAAAAAAACAGATGCGTTTTAATGATAGCAAATGTTGTGTAAGCATAGATATCACAATAAGGACGGAAAAGTTGTATTTTCCGAACTTATTTTAAAAACAGATCCTTCTCATCGAAAGCTGTGGGGTTCCGTATACAAAGACAAGGCCGATTTAACTGAACTGAACAGACCGAAAACTGAAGCCCACCAAACAACATAGCACAAGATAGCATGAACAACCACTGACACATCTTTCATGCATCGTGCACCAACCCTCCCTCCGTCACCCTTTCTCCACAGCCACCTCCCTCCACCATCACCCTCCCCCTCCATCACTCCTCCTCTACCTTCCACCCCACTGCCGGCCAAATCACCCAGCCCATCCCATCCGAAATACCAGACACGCTAAATACCACCCTATATGCCACCGAACGGTCCCAACTCTGCCGTTAGATCCGCCTCATCAGTCATCACTGTGAGACAATGCGATCCCGTTTCGACCCCCGATCCGGCCTCCCAGCTAACTATGAACCCGCGGACGTCTCGCGTCCCGCTCCCAGTGACGAGCCCGTCCCCAGTGGCGTCACTCAGCGGTAACCAGCCCGGCCGTCTCGCGTCCCGCTCCCAGTGACGAACCCGTCCCCAGTGGCGTCACTCAGCGGTAACCAGCCCGGCCGGCCGGCGACGTCTCCAGATGAGATACCGCCGGCGGCCGGCAGACGCGTCACGCTTCCGGCGGCGGGGGGGGGGGGGGGGTAGATAAACCTGCCCGGGGACCGGCCCGGCGGAGCGGCCATCTCGGCATGCCATCCACCCGGACCGGTCGGCGGAGTGTTCCAGGAACATCGACTAAAGCGCCCGGCCCCCGTGATTCGACCAGTTCCCACTACGGTGCTGACGGCAGCCTCTACAGCTATACGCCCGGTATCGTCTGGCTGCCGTTTGCACTCCTAAGAGCGCGGGGATTTTCGGGTGCTTAGAGTCATCGTTTCAAAACATAATAACGTATTCGCCCATTAGTGGAGCACGACCAGTTCGGACGACACCTCAGGGCCAACATCACGAAAAGGGTTGCAATTTCGGCCATCTGCAAACACAAACCATCGGATTTCAATCTAACCCGGGCCTATTCAATAACCGCATCTCCTGTGAGATCCAACAGGCAGTGTCCTCCCCGCCCTCCCCAAACATCCTCACCACATCACCACAGCCCGTTCGTCACCACACCATCACAGCGGAGCACCACGTACCGTTCGCGCTGGTTGTTGGCGCTGCGTCGCTCCTTCTCGCGGACCATCTTGGTGCCGGGGTCGAGATCGGACTCATCTTCTTCGCTGCAACAATCGACATCGGAGAGTTGTCCAGGGCTGTTTGGCGAAATAGGCAGGCAACTGGTAGCGGCACACGGTCCGTACACAGTACACAGAGAGACAGACAGACAGACAGACGGACAGTCACAGCAGACAGGCGCCGAAACCACATGCGTCGCTGGCGGTCCGAAAATGACATGTGATATTCTTTGGTAAAATTTTGACTTGAGTTTAGGGTGGTTGGTGATTTTGTGTATGTATGTCCTATGCACCAAGAGCGATACATGCTAGTAATTGTGTCTGATATGATGTTGATGTTGTGTATTTCAAACAGTACTTTTACTGGCTGATGATTACTGGGGTCTGGGTTTTTACGTGGGCAGAAAGCTGCACAACACCAACGCATTGAAACCACAATAATGTTATAAGGCTAGCATTGTCTGGTATAAGTAGGAAAAATTATGGTCAACAATAGCAGAGCAGCTTTGGAAATAACAATAGAGACTTGCTTAACACGTCCTCCATGCGTGGTAAATCCAAAACGATACAAATCACAACTCGAGGTACGCAAATTAATAATTACTCAACTAAGTCTCCTTTTTCCTGCCACCGCACTGCCCGTTTCCGCCACCAATGAATGAACAACTCAAAATAGACACAATCCTGACATGGTCATTGGTGGAGTTTCCAATACAGTAAACCCATCGCCAAAAAGCTTTGCGTTCGTCCCACAAAATTGCGTCTGATATGAAAGTATCCCACTGCTACAAGAGTCATGTTGCATACGCAAACCAACCAATACGACATTAATTAGCCGCAGCAAATTTTGTCGAACCTCCACCGATGACTCTCGCCACATTGTCTCACACAAACACACTGGCCGCATGCAGACCGGGGTGCACAGACTGACTGACTGCCACCGGTGTGCAGCGAACGCGGACCAACACTCACTATCGCCGCGCCCGCTTGGCCTTGGCTGAGGCGGACGAAGAGGCCGAGGTGGTCGAGGCGGCCACGGAGCCGGACGACAGGTTCGAGGCCAGTTCGGTGCTGTCCGGCGCCTCCTTCCGCTTCTCTGTGGGGAGGACGGCGCGCACAGCGGCGACAGTTAGTTCACAGGAGCGGCGACAGCGCGCTGAGCGAGTCGAGAGAGTGATGCCGCGAGACCGGACCATCGGTAACATTCGCACAACGTGCGTGTCACTACTGAGACGGCAGTGAATCAGTCAACACCGAGAGATGAGCAAACTACGAGCTAGCCAATCCGTAGGAAACTGAATCAACACTCATCAAACAACCACCCGATATTCACCACAAATACCCAAACTCTTCATCACCAGCTACCGAGTTTCTGGCCATGCCTTCCCTCCCCACCACCCACTCCTCTGTCTCGTCTCACCCCATCCCCCTCCATACCCTGCACGTGCCCCTCCCCCTCCACACTCTCTGCCCGGCCACTCACTGGCTCCGGCGGCGCTCCTGTCGATCGGTTCGGGCGGCGACACCAGCTGGCCGTAGGGCGGCGCCGAGCCGGCGGCCGCGCGCAGGCCCGCCACGTGCTGCTCCATGTTGTAGAGCAGCCCGGTGGTGTGCGAGTGCGGCGGGGGCGGCGGCGGGGGCGGCCCGCCGACGGAGGGGTGCAGCGGCAGCGCCGGCGGCTCGGCGTGGTTCCGCATCACCATCAGCGCGTCATCCAGCCGCTCCTCGATCCGGCCGCCCTGCGGAGGGGGGAGGGGGAGGGGGTCAGTCACCTGACGAAACGGCGGGCTCCGGCGAGGTCACAGCGCTAAAACGCTGCAGACACTCCTGCTCTCGTCACGTAGCCAGGAGGGCGCTGCTAGGGCGCTTCAGGGTCAGGCAGCCAGCAAGGTGTTGCTAGTGACAGGCCGACTAGTCATGGAGGAAACACGGGGTGGAGACGGGCCAGTCCAGTCACACCCAGCCACTGACTCATATTTGCCCGTTAAAACACAGTCATAGCTACCGAACAATAATACGCATACACGTAGAACAATGGACCTATAATTTCCTACCATAATCCAGTATATATGTAGCATTGTTTACAGGAGCTGAAAGAGTAATGTTGCACATGACAACAATTGCTTAGCAGCTTCACTTGTGGGTACTGGACATCCGGGCTGCCGTGAACATGAACATTTAAACAGGACATGGCGGTACACAAAATAATCCGGAACTGAGAGTCGTGGGTACGAACAGACACACCTGTTCACATGCAGATCCGCGGTTGCATTATTGCAGAAACATGTCTCCGTTTCTAGTTAGGGAAAGGTAAACGACCAGCCGACACCGTGAACGTCAACACTTACCTGGGCATGATCTCTCAGCAGTCCAATGGCGTCATCCAAATGCTCGTCAGGCATTCGGGGGTTCTGTCAAACAGGCCAAAGAAAAAGGCAAACATCAAACCAGGGCCAAATCAGACGCATGCCATCTGTCGGTCACCAGCGCGAGCTGCAGTTCTGGGTAATACCAACAGATGGCGCGCGGGTGGTCAGTGCTGCGGTGAGAGGCACGGCATTCGTGACATGAGCTAGGGTAGCATGCACTAGTGCTGGCAGCGACACACTCAGAGACGGTGAGGGGAGGGTAAGTCTGACGGTGACTAGGTGTTACACCGGCCGGGTATTCTGCACGCGGCACAGAGGGCCATGCGGCACGGGTCGTTGCAGCAGGGTACGGACAGGGCGGGGCCGGGGGAGCTGGACGTACCGGCGTCGTGGGGACGGTGCCGCCACCGTAGCTGCTTCCTCCATGGTCCGGAGAGTATATCTGAAACAGACCCGGAGCAGCTCTCAGTCCACCCGCACGACAGAAAACGAAAACGGACACAACCGCATTTCAACAAAACAACCAGAGCTTGAACATCGGATATATTGATGAATGAGGTCAAAGCGTGGCATTTGCCAGATGAAAGCGACAACAAATTTCACGATAACGACTATGTTTTCAATAAGAAAAAGCAGCTAAAAAACACATGTCTGAGATTAATCTCTTAACCGCTACAATTGAGCTCTCTCACAACACACACGTATGATTGTATCTACCCTCTCTTCCAGCGTCGTCCCTAACTACCGCAAACCTCCTGCCCGGCCGGAGCCATCCCCGGCACTCACCGACGCCAGCGCCTTGCCGAGCGTGTCGCCCGTGTTGGGCGGCTGTGGGGGCGGGGGCGGGGGCGGCGCGCTGTACATGGGCGATCCGGCCGACATGAGCGGCGACACGGCCGCCGGCGTGGAGCAGGGCGGCGCGCGGAACGACGACATGGACGGCAGGCTGGACGACATGACGTCACCGCCGCCGCCGCACACCTGCCAGGCACGGACGGGTTATAAGCGGCTCAGACACGGGTCAGACACGGGTCAGACACGAGACGGACACGGGGAAGACACCGACTAAACTCAGCAATTAACTGGATGAAAAACGGATGAGAAAAAGTAAAATATTTACTTCTTTGAGCTCTTAAATTATTCCTAGGCTTCATACGACTTCATTTATACATTCCGATGAAAGAAGCTTTATTCATTATCCGCCAAAATAAGGCATTACGCCAGCTGGGATACCTCCGGTTCCGGCCCGGTTCCGGCCAAACCACAACTACTCTGCAACCTAGTGCGCCGCGACGACGGATAATGCTCTGTTTCTACTGCAGCAAGGCATTCTAACTACACCATCTGCCTGATCTAGTGTCAGCTGCGCTGTCATGCCGCCATGCCGGCTCATGCCCTCACCATGCCGTCGGGGATGGACGCCATGCCGTAGTGTGGCGACGCCTGCGGCGCGGCGCCCATCAGGCCACCTGGCGAGTAGCTCGAGTACTGCGTGTTCCACGGATCGCCGCCAGGGGCGCCACTGTCGAGGAAGTACGAGCCGTAGCGGCCGGCCGACTCGACGCCATAGTCGTCGCCCACATACTGCAACACGAGGAGAGAGGGGTGGTCAGTCGGGGTCAGCGGACGGGTCAATCGGGGTCAATAGGGTCAGAGGGCGGGGCCAATCGGGGTCAATGGTGTCAGACGGCGGGTCAGAGAGGGGTTCGGGCGGTCGGGCCGACCCGAGCCAGCGGTCGCGGTCGCCAGCGGTCGCGGTCGGGTGTCGCTACCGAACGGGAACAGAGTGTCGCCGACTGTTTACGGCCGACCGTAGGCGGCCTCGCCGTAAACTAGACACGCCGCGACAGAATTAATTAAGCTGCCGTCGCATAAATAGCGCGTCGATTCATTAGAGCGGCGCGGCGCGGCCGGGCGGAGACGAACGGGGCGGCGGTTACCAAGGCGGCGGCGGCGGACCGGCGGACCGGCCCGGAACGACGCGAGCTTCCTCGGCGGTGTGGGAATCTGCCACCGCCGCGGTTCTGTGGCGGCAGTGTGAGAGAGCTGCACGCTCTCAGACGTCACGCAGGCATATGTTTGGTATCGATCAAGAATACTGCAAACTACCGACTGGAGGCTGAAAGTAATATCTAATTTTAGAATGTGATTCTGCAGCATTAAAGAACGCACGAGGTCAATGGACTACGTTGAATGTTGATCTTGAGATTTTGCAGGCATTGAGGATCTGTTGCTAATCTTCATAAGGGCATGGCTGAGATCCAAGGTCCACTGTTTTTCCCGAGATCTGCTAGGATTCCAGATCATTTATCGTATCCTGCATAGAGATCGTGCACATGAGATCCGTTTCTGGGATTCAGGCACATGCCTGAGCAATGCACGCATGCATCTGCATATTCAGAACGAATTAACCTTGCCAAACGATCCACAAGGCGTGTGTGCGTTGGCAGTACCTTGTCCCTGTCACAACCATTCATACGGTGTGTGCACGTTTAGAGCCGATTATCCCTACCCATAACAGCAATTCACACAATCAGAGGGTGCCTGCCCTGAGCCGGCTGCAGCGCCTATGAGCTGGAGGAGTTCCTCACATCAGCGCGGGTGCGGCCAGCGCGCGGGTGCGGCTGGCGCGCGGCTCGGCAGCGGCACCACAGCGCCCGGGGTGGCCGGGGGAACGGTGATGGGCTGGGTCGCCCGGGCACCAAGGTGAGCGAGCCGGCCAGTCGGGCGGCCGGCCGTTCATTCACGGGCGTCGGACTGGCTGCAGTGACCGGTCGCGGCACGTCGACTGCGCCGGCAGTCCCACGGCCACACCCCGCCATTGAGCGCCGGCCGGGCTACTATAATGGCTGAATGTTAACCGCCCAAACGAAAAATATAAATAGAGTCTGCACAGTTCACACTGCACATGCCGTTCAGGCTATTAATGAGTGGCCCAAAAATAAGCTCTCTGCACGCCTGGTAAAACCCAGCTAAATTACGGCCGGCGACTTTGGCACTACTCCTGCGACCAATCGCCGTCGGTGGCGGGCCCCACTTGCCGTCGCCCCAGGGGTGCCACTTCTCAGCCGGACCGGGCGCCGTTTAATAAGCGGAGCGGCGCCGGTTAATAAACCCCTGGCGGCCGGCCAATAAACTGGTGCGCCCGTTAGATAAACCCGTCGGCCACCGTTCGGACGCGAGCAATCGGCCCAATAAAGCCAGCCGCCTCTCTATTTACGACGGCGTCTAAAGACTTTACAGCGACCGCGGATGGACGGACGGTCAATCGCCTTGCCCCCCCCCCCCCTCCCCCGGAGGACGGGGTGATGCACCGCTGACCGGGTGACAGCCGGCGGCGGCCCGCGGTGTGACACGCTTCTGCTGAGCTCCGGAACACACATCCAGACCGCAGAAACCGAGTGTCCGCCGCCGGCGAGCCTTCAGAATCCGACGCGTACCGAGACCATCCAAGATCGCCTCACGGTGACACGGCTGCCAGCATCGAGACGGCGGCGTGTCTTCTCACGCCCGGAGCGCGTCACCGAGTGCGTCACGCCCGGACATCGCTCGTTCATCAGTGTCCGTCAGCTTGCCTGTCGCGAGACGCACCTCAACCGGTGCCGGGGGCCGCGGAAAGCGGCGACAAAGCGGGTTTTAAAGAGGCGCGGCGGTGCTGGGTGCCGACACGACAGGTTCCGGTTCCCAGCGGCGATCGGTGTGGCGCCGTAATGGCCGCACGCTGCGCGGCGCCGATCAGCGCCACAGCTGCCGCACTGTGACGCGTTAGCCGCCCGCTAGTGACGACAATACACCACAGCAGGACACACGGCGGTAAACGGGCCGTCAGTCGGCCGACCAGGCGGTGATCCACAGCTGGGGTCGGTGTGACGCCGAGGGCCAAACAAGCGACAAACGAGATGCCCTGACCACCAAACCAATCCTGCAATCCTCACTGTGTAGGTGTCGTCACTGTTGTCTACTACACCTGTCCTCCACACTCCGCCGCTGGTGACATCAGCTAATACCGTCTGTGAGCGGGGACGGGGGTGAGGCGGACAGGCGAGGCGGCCGGACTCTGCAAGGGCATCAATCTCTCGGGACGACGGTGGCGCGCCGCATAAATCACCTCTATTTGTCGCCGGGCGGCCGTTCCTCACACTTGTCGCCGCGAAAAGGCCGCGAATCCGTCCCCGCTCGGAACATCGCCTCTCAGACAAACATCACATACGTCATAGATCCCCGGCCGGCCAGCTAAATCAAAAATGGCCGCGCCGCTCCCCAGTCATAAATTACATTGTTCAGCTTTCCAGCTTCGCTCGCGGCCGAATGGCGGGCGGGGTTGAGCACTATACTTTCATCGGTAGAGCACACGATGGGAGCACGACTTCGTAACCGTTGAGCAGACTGGCGAATCTAGGTGGGGGCAATAGGAGGAAAAGTCCACCCCGTGTACACATACAAATGAACATTACAGGCATTCAATAAAAGGTATGCCCAGGCGCGCGGTCCTGCACTGGCTAAAGTAAGTGATAATTATGAACAACATTCCCCTCCGACCACGATCTACGATTATTTATTTACTGAGGAGCCAACACTCCCCCCCCCCTTCCCCCAACCCCGGGTCAACAAGACTTGGCTGACGAAACGGAGCGAATGCCCCCCCCCCCCCAACTTGAGCCATATATCC
>JARBER010052866.1:0-12029 GCA_030265075.1 Balanus glandula | reverse complement strand
GCTTGTGACCCAACCGGTAGTGAGAGCCCGGTTCGAGTCGCTTCGGCGCTCGCTATTTGCTCCAGACTGGGATGGCCGGCGGTCGGTGGCAGCGGCCGCACTGAAGGCCAGCTGACGTCTGTGAGCGGGCGGACCGTGTCCGGTTGTGTGGGCACGTTAAGCTTTCGCCACCAAATCCTGCCGAATACCTGTAATTTGTTGATCGGATGGTAGAGGTCAGGACCTGCGCAACAAGCTCTCTTTAGCGCATGCTCTGACTTCGTCATCCGTCCATTCAAATGCTCGGACTAAATTTATATAAAAAAAATATGGAGCCTGACTAAAATGAGTTAGTTAATGGCGATGGATTACTAGATGCCAGTTCACTTGCAGCCACTGGCGGAACCAGTCGACCGGTTTGGTGGAGGCTACAACAAAGGTCGGAGCCAAAACTAGGTTAGAGTCAAAATGAAAAATCCCCGGATTAAGCAACTTTATTTAAAGACCACTAATTTTACGTTTTGTATTATTAATATTTATCTGCAATATTAACGGCACTTCGACACGATGTCCGTTCTAAACGTTAAGGAGGCATCTATAGAACCGTAGGAAAGGCCAAACAAGGTGGATGAAAAATAATTATACAAGAATGAAGAATGCAGTAGGTATGAACTTTTAAAAGAATGAGTTAGCAAATTGCCATGACAGCTTTGGAACCAACAACAAAATTTTCAAAACCAGCTGCACCAAATTGTAATACTTTGTAGGTTTATTAAGACAGAACGGTGAAATGAATGGCGTCGCGGAGCCACGCAATGTTTTGAAAATTATACCCTTATTATGCCCTTTCCAGGGTCGTCGACGAGATTTTGTTTAGGGGATCGGCTAAAATAACGGCTAAAAGCTATTACCCAACTAGTATCTCTTTGGTCCAGCATGGTGGGCAATGGTTATGGGAACTGCTGGAGCAGCTTGTCAGTGCCGATGTCCGCGTTTTTGCGTTCCCGTCATCTTTTTCGGACCTTTGTACACTTTTTTGACATGTAGCCCGCTCGAAAACAAATGTTGCACGCATTACGGCAATGGGCTCTGGGGTCTACAAATGACGCCAGAGAGCTACTGCCAGACACTCTACTTGAGTGCAATTCATCTTCTAATTTGCCAAATTTACCAGAGTAATTGCCGAAAATGGCGTTATGCCGCGAAGCGTCGCGAAATTTTTCATTTTTTTTTACTGCGTTCAACTGGATTTGCATATAGTTACTGGCTAAGTCATTGAAGTCGACGACCGATCGCTTATACTTGTGAGTCTTGGTCGTTTTGGGTTAGGGCCAAACAGGCCACTTTATGCCTTCGGGGGGGGGGGGGGCATGGTCCGAAACAGAGGTCTTAAATGTCCTTACCTAGATCCGCCAGTGCGTTCATAATGGTTTTGTAGATGTCTCTGCCAATTTTCAAGCAAATCCATCAGTTCTTACTTATTGTATGAATTCTGAAGCACAACAATAACCAATACAAATTCTTCTCACTACAGTTGTATTCGAACACGTGAGCAATGGCATCTCCCTTAACGCGAACTAAAGCGTCCAGTCGTTACTTTCACTGCAGAATACTTCGTCTAGTGGTGCTCAGAGTCCTCCCTCCCATGCAGTTACAGTCACTATCGGCATCTATTGATAAAGATGCCAATAATAGCCCACAACTCCTCAAGAAAGTTAATTAAATTTCTGACAGCAGGACTCGTATCTTGAGTCGAGCTACACCGAACTGTTGAGAGACCTGCTGTTACCTAATTATGAAGAACTGCACCCGGAGGGCTTCATCCTATATAGAAAGATGGAGCTCCTTCCCATATAGGGATTCGGAGGAGGGCAGTCCGGGGGTTTCTTGCGGACCAATGTGTATCCATTGGGAAGGACGAGTGACCACCGAACTCACCTGACATTTGCCCTGTGGTGCCTGGAGCATCCTGGCAGAGGCGGTATACGAGTACCGCTGTCAGAATTTCGACACTCTGGATGAATTGAGGGCTGTTGTAGTGAATGCATGGAAGGAAAAAGTTTGAAAACCACCAGACGAAGTATTCTGCAGTGAAAGTGACGACTGAACGCTGTGGTCCGCGCTGAGGAAGGTGTAATGCTCACGTGTTGGAATGCAACTGCGGTGAGAAAAAGTTGTTTTGGCCATGTTTTGTTTCAGAGCTCACAAAATAAGAGCTAATGAATGGATTGGCTTCAAATTTAACAGAGACATCTAAAAAGCCCCATAAACAGTGATGCAAAATTTGAAATCACTATCTTTATTGGAACACTTCCAATATACGCTACAAGTTAGGAACGTTTTTTTCGGCCCACCCGGTAAAGCCGCATTTTTGCAACCTCAGTAGTGGAAAATAGCATTGACCCTCATTTTCAATATCAAAGGAGGGGTACATCAATACGACCGTAGCTTCTGTCCAATCGTACAATAATTCCTTTTCCAATACTAACGGTCAAGCCGCCAGATCTGACCATAGGTATATCCGGCCCGTGGCGAACTCTGACCAATGCCCATCATTAGAGGTGGTGGCCGGTGGGCGACCGGTGGGTAGGATAAAAACTACAAATGTTGTGGCTTCTTATACCGCCGGCCGTCCTACCAATACCTACCCTGGCTGCTTGTATAATGTATATGCCTACCCTTAGGCCTAACCCCACTATCCCATACGGTTTAAGTGTGTAAGTGATAAATTTAAAAAATAAAATTCTAAAAAATTGGGTTAAGAAATGCATTATATTACCTAGGATATTGCATCTGCTATAACCCGAGTATGACAAAAAATTAAATCAAATGTTTAAAAAAAAACACACAAAAACACAAGAAAACAGGCACACATTTTATACAAATTTATTCATTCATAGGTAATAAAGCCTTCCGCTAGTCCATATTGACAGAAAACCAGAGACAGAAGGTTCACTCTCTAACCTTTCGTGGACGAATGGGAAGGACCGCAAGCTTGATCACAGTAAGGACTAAAGCGCCTTTGATTATCCTTCCTTGCTTCTCACTCTAGACCTCGGGATGCTGCGCTGGCCCATCGGGCTTCCGCGCGACATGAGCGACATCTATTCGCGCAATACTAGCGCCACCTAGACAGTCAATACGCTGGCAGAGCCACGGTCCGTCAGCGGAGCTATGGCTAACAGTGGTTCAGAAATGGCCGTAGATAAGCGCTGTCCGGTGGACGCAGTGATCACGCGGTCCGCGTTGGCAGCACGCAAGGAAAACGCACACGATGGAGAGAATGAAGCACGCAGGTTACACCACATACCGCCTAGGCGGTCTTTTCCGTCTTTATATCTGAAATAAAACGCCAGGAAACTAGGGTTAGACTCGAGACCAAAACAAGACACTAGAACACTGGTGGCTGGACCAACTGATGAAATGCATGTTGACTCATAACTGACTTAGAACGAATGAAAAACATACCAGGTTTTTGCCGAAACAACTACGACAGGTAGATGGTAATACCACTAGCAGCTGTACGCTTGGTGAGCTTGGGATTAACCTCTCAGTACCACACGATCGCTAATTAGGTAAGGTTCAAGCACAATCGTGTTAAGTAAACTACTGGTTATGACCTAATAAAAGAATATTCCACTAAGCGCAGGCATAAATAACACACATAATTTGAACTTCTACCTACCAGCGGCCGTGGGCAGAGGGTTCTTCTCCACGGTATCGGCATGCTTCAGTTTGTTAGCGTCGAAGTTCTCAATGCCGTCCAGATGCGACTGCAGTTTCTTCTCCTGCTGAATCTCTGCAACACACAAGGAAGCGGATTATTACTTTCACAAAACACAAATATGTGACAAACTTTGGGAGGGTGACAGGATTGAAAGTCACGTGAATGTTCTGAAAACGGTGCCGCGACAGCACGAGCAAGAGCGGCACGCTTTGTATAGATGGCAGCACAAGCGATCACAGACGGATGGCGACGCTGCAGACAAACCTTCCGGACTAGGCAGGTGACCCTTCTCGTCAGGCGTGACGTTCTTCATCGAGTCCTTGTTGAAGTGCTCCACGCCGGTCAGCAGGTTCTGGTGCGTCTTCTCCTGCTGCACGTCTGTGGCAGAGATGTGGGGAGCGGGGAGACATGCAATCAAAGCAGGGCCACAGCGCGAGGGTGTCCTCCAGGCGCCGGATCAGGCAGTGCAGACTGTGGGCAATGGCAAGCACACATTCATCTGCGCCATCCAACAGCTCGGCGGCATCGCTGATGTTCACAGCGCAGGTTAAGGGGTGAAGCAAATGGAAGCAAAGCTGACTAAAAAGTAGGTAAGCCATACAGCGAAGACTGGAGACGGGAGAATCGTAATGACTAATGGATTATACCGTTATCTTCGGATCTCTTAGCCTTCTCCGAGGTGGGGTTAATTGTATTCAACCTAAGAATTTTCGGAAACAGCAAAAACATCAACGCTCAGCTTCTCAATATTTGGCAAGGCTATTCAGACCTAAATTGCCTACATTTTGTTAAATCTTGACTTTGGGACCTCGGGTTATTTAAGGCCAGGTCACCAGGTCACGTCAGGTGATCTTATCTCCTAAAATGTGTGTGATCGTGCAAAAAACAGTATTTATCAAATACCTATAATTAAGCTTGCATGATTCAGAAAATCGTAAGTAGGTACCAACCTACCTAGATTTCATGTGCATACCTATATTTTACTTATTATAAAAAGTATCGGCAAGGATGTCCCTAGGGTGACGGATGGGCATGTTCTCCCAACATTTAAATTTTCTGATGGTAGCATTACGCCTAATGGACGGTTCATGGAAAGGAGCGGCTTAAAAATGCTTCATTCCATACTTCTCTGAGCGAGAGAGGGGCCGGGCAGCCAGCAAAGCATTACCGTCGGGAAAGGACAGCCTGCATAATTTGAACGGTGACAGGAGACGTCTCAACTTCAAGGTTAAGTCAATTTCGTGACCTCTCGATTATAATTCAATGAGAAAATACGCTTCCTTTTTAGATATTTCATTCAGAATCATGTAAGTATAACTCTCATTATAAGTGACCGAGTCTGGGAGCTTTCACAAGGTCAATCACCTCTGTAAGGTCCAAGGCAAGTTCATTCAAAGAAACTTTTGTGTAATAACAAAGCTAATAACGAACTCGTTGCATTTGTTTCAAGAAAACGAGCCGAATAACGCTAACGCCATGTCTCCGCCCCAGGGACCAGTGACCGCGGGACTTCCCAGTGACCAGTGACCGCGGGGCTTCCCACAGACCACTCACTGGCCGCGGGGCTTCACTTGTGACCAGCCGCTGCCCTGGGGAGAGAGTGCCGGGGGACGGGAGAGAGTGCCAGGGGACGGGAGAGAGCGCCGGGGGACGGGAGAGAGCGCCGGGGGACGGGAGAGAGCCGGGGAGACAGCGGGCGGAGCGAGGCGCGCCGCGTCCACGGCTTCGGTCGAACACTGCCTTATAAGGAGCGACTGGGTCGGCGGCCCCGCTCGGGCCGGGTGGCGGCGGCCCGCCGGAACTGGGGCCGACAGCAGAGCCGCCGACCGAACCCGGAGCTGTGCGTGACTGTACAGTGGCCACTGGCCAGCACCGAACCAGCCGCAGATCGGATCAACGGGGAACCGACCACCGGGAGAACCGACCAACGGGAGAACCGACCAACAGAAGAACCGAACAAGGGGAGAAATGATCAACGGGAGAAATGGACGACCAACAAACGGACGGTATCGGCGTGACCGGTCCACTGTCACTGTCACGGCCATTGGCCAATATAGTTATACTTTGAAATTAAACATACAAGTACATTGCAATCTAACTACGTGTAAATTGGCATATTTGCTGAAGAAAGTGTCTCGAAATTGTAAGAAATTACATTGGTTGAAATCAATAAAATACAAACAGATAATAATTTATATAAAAACTGCAGCATTGCAGCATGAGACAAAGAAGCATGGAACATTCAAAGTGTAAGGACGCAACATTTCAAAAGTGAGTCAGGAAATGATTAAAACTGTCGATATAGGTACACAAATTAACAAAGCAATCGTTCAATTGGAGCATAAGTAAACAAAATACATACTTGTCGGTTCTAAATAATTCGATGTTTAGTTACCAAAATTATAATAAGTATTAATAAAGAATTGCTACTGATTCGACTTATAATTCATTTGAATGAATCTAGTCAATAATATTTAAACTTAACCCGCGTATAACTGGGCGGTTTTTATTTTTATCCCCCTCCCCTCCCGTTATTTGGCAATATATCCTAAATGAATAGATACCGTCACCAAACTTTCAGTAGCAATGCAATGCATGTTGACAAAATAAAAATATAAGGCAATGCTAGGTCAAGCGTTGTGACGTCAGAGTGACGTAATGTTATATTTTTTTGTTGATAGAGGGTTTGCGTAAAGCGTCGTTAAAAGTCGAGTTAAGATTAACCATATTGTATGATATAGAATGGCTTACAATAAACACGGCTATTTGACTGCTATATCCATGTTTCAAACATTCTACTTAGGTAATTTGTTTTTGAGCCTACAAAGTTTTTTTTTCGAAAAAAAATTGTTTTCTAATACTGGAAAATATGTGACTCACACGTATTCAGTGAATATGTGTATGTACCAACTTTCAAGTTGATATGTTGAAAAATGACTAGACTTATAAGTTATAACTTTTCAAAGGCAAAAATAGACCACTCCAAATGCATTGCCTACCATGCATACAAACTAATCTTCAGTTTTTCCGTATAACTTTATTTTTATGCAACAAAAAGTGAACCTAAGGTCATTTTGTTGCGTTCTAGACGGAGAACCAACCCATAAACATGTGTTAAAAACATGTAGCTCATAAACATGTAGCTCAGTCGGTAGAGCGTTGGGCTTGTGACTCAGACGGTAGTGAGAGTCCGGTTCGAGTCGCTTCTGCGCTCGCTATTTCCAGACTGGGATGTCCTGCGGTCGGTGGCAGCCGCCACACTGAAGACCAGTTGACGTCTGTGAGCGGGGTGGACCGTGTCCGGCTGTGTGGGCACGTTAACTTTCGCCTCTAAATCCTTCGAATATCTGGAATTTCATGATCGGACGGTAGAGGTCAGGGGCCTGTGCATTCAGATTTGCTTAGCGCGGGCTCTGACTTCGTCAATCCGCCCATTCAAAAACGTTCGGACAAAATATATTTTAAAAAATGATCCCACGACAAAATCCTTTCACAGGATCCAGGATCCAACAAGATCTCTGATCCTATGGATCCTGTATGATAAATCAATTGATTATTGGCAATTATGATTTGCTATGCACCAAATTTTTATTTCCAAATTGTATCACTACATAAACTCGAGAATCCAAGAAAGTTCGGGTCATTTTCCTCCAAAAGGCCAAAAGGCACCTGAAATCCGAGCAAAATTGACACATTCCCTGTAAAAGAAAATTTCAGTAACTTTTACAAGCACAAGTTTGCTTCAAATCTGCGTTTAATACATAGCAAGTTGAATCAGATGAGTTTCAAAATTGCTCGATATTTTTTTTAACTACCCCAGAAGCCTCTCCAAAAAAACGTGCCCCTCCCAAAACACTGTTGTGGATCGGCCGCTGCTCAACGGTCGATTGAACCGTTCATGGCCTCGTATTATAAAGCAGCGTAACCTAGGATCTCAAAATGTCTCGCGATTAAATAATCCAAGCACATCGCTGTTGATGTCTGTCCAGGCGCCAACAGGTCTGTTGATGACCGTACTAGGCGCCAACACAGCGCATCGGCATCTCTGTGCCACCCCTTCGTCTGCATCCTCTGCCGGCGCGTCGGAAGCTTCCCACTTCCTCTGAGCCCCTCCCTCTCCAAATAAGGCCAGACAAACCCCATCTTTCCTCTCCAAATCAGGCCAGACGGACCTCACAGCCCGACCGCCGCACGTGCGCCGAATTTGGCGACTCGCGGCAGCCGCGGCATGCAAATACTGCAGCCTGCCCGAACGGACTGCCTCAGCCCGGCAGTCCAAACATGGCCGCGCTGCGGGCGCGGGTCTCATCTGAGGGTCGCCGGGGGCCGCGAGCGGGGCCGCGTCGCGACACCGGTGAATCATCGACGGCTGTTTTCCACCGTCAGCGACCATGAGCAATACCGCCTTATCGGCGAGCAAGTGCGGCGGCGTTCGTCGTTCAGTCTCGGCGGACGAGGCTGATGTCAGGGTTCGTTTGAAGTGATAGACCAAACGAACGCGATTGCAGAGATCAGAGGTTGTGTGGTTAGTTGATTACGGACGACGGTTGCAGAGATCGCAGATAAGGCCTAATGGGCTGAGCGTTTTTTTAAGGTAGATTGCCACCTAGCAGGTCGATAGGTATGGTTTTTATGGATAGGTAGATTAAGCTTGTCCGATTTCATCTGCAAAATTCAGCTATCGAAACTGCTCCCATTAGATCACAACATACATCAGGACGGCTCAAATATGGAAGATTTGGGTAATATTTGAGTCGCCCACGCACTACCTGGAATCGCTACTTTGTGGGTTCTCATTTTATTGGGAATATTGCAAGCTCAGGACAACTATTCTGGCAATAGACCATAAAATTAAAATAATAATGAGAAGGGGAAATACATATTGTCAACAACTGTTATCGCTTTCATAAGATAAAGTCTCTTTCTTACACCAAAACAGTCATGGCTTGGGCTTTGAGCGTCAGAGACACGTACCAATGACATTTAACACACAGAAGACTTTTCAATGTCCGCTTTGGCTCTGGGCGCGCTGCAAATTTGGTTACATTTCGGTGCAGTAGTGACTGGCCGTTCATACTCGTTTGGACAGGTTGTCAACCATTTTGTATGTGTTAATAAACGCAAACTACTGATTGCCTATCTAAAAGAATTTGAGACGATTCCGCCACATTTTGATTGCCACAATTTGGCCACAGCTTGAGCCAGTTCACATAATGGTCGCCCTCATCAGTTTGGCTGTCAGCCAAACTGATGAGGGTGACCATTATGAAAATAGTGCTGCTCACATCTTGGTACTATGGTTTGGAAAAGGAAGTATATTAAAAATGGGTTGACAATCCACTGCTTTGGGTGGTGCAGGAGCATGAGTAAACACGATTATTAATTACCACAAATCATTTAAGTCACTATAGCATTCTTCCCCTGGCCGGTTAAAGCATTGACCTAGAGAAGTCTAGACGAGCTGCTTCGCCCGGCCGCCCGTTCCCGCTAGGTGACACTAGCGCCGCAGCGGAGAGGGGCAAGAAATAGCGCCGCAATGCTTTCCCTATCGCGGATGGGCGATATTTGACGGCCTGTAACTCAAAAACCGTGCGGGCTAGCGCATTGAACAAGTTTGGAGGATGTAGAGGCATTCATGATGAATAACATGAAGCAAAAATATTAAACCTAAGCCTTAAGGTCAATATTGTCAAATGTCACTCATCCCCCATAGGAAAAGCATTGTCACACTAACTCTTTTCCTCGCCGCTGCGGCGCTAGTGTCGCTTCGATTGGGAACGGCTGCCGGCCGGCCGCAGCAGCGGGAGTAGTTCGTCTAGTCTTTTTTAGGTCAATGGGTTAAAGTGAGTGTGTCTACTTTTTTGGTAATATCAAATACATTTTTCTTACGTTAGGAAGTTATTGTTCGAGATATTGGATACGTTAAATTCGCGTCTGAAGCTCCTAGTTGATTTTAAGGTTAAATTATGTTTCGTATGTTTTGTTTCAATGTCAATAGACGATCACCACTATAAGCAGATAAAAAATATATCACCTTGAATGACGCCGTTTAGACAATAAACTGCATGCAAAAAAAACTTCCCAAACGTTTTCAAACGATCCATTTTCTATTCCTTCGTAGTGAAAGGCCTCTGGGGTTTATCGAAAAAAATGAGATGCAGAACTCGTAGGTATTTGAAATATATCAGCAACTAGAGTGAATCTGGGGAACTGAGAAGTGAGAAATAAAGTAGACGTGTTTTCATATTATGTGTGAAGATTGATGTGTAAACACTTCCGCTCGAGTGTTTTTTCAACATGTGTTTTTCTTGTTTTTTTTCCTCAAGTGTTTTTTTTTTACAAAAACTAGTTATAAGTGTTCGAAGGCCGAACGGAGACTCAAGAAGCATAACGAAAAACGGGACAGCTGAAGCAATGAAGCATTACCGTTAGTCGAGGGCAGTCGGTTCTTCTCCTGCGTCTCCGTCTTTTTCAGCTGCTCGGCGTCGAACTTCTCCACTCCCTCCAGCAGGGCGTTGTGCGTCTTCTCCTGCTGAACATCTGTAACGAGCAGCCATGCAGCGCGCTGTCACAGCCTGAAGCAAGCACTGCAGGAGCACTGCAGGAACACTGCAGGAGCACTGCAGGAGCACTGCAAGAGTACTGCAGGAGCACTGCAGGAGCACTGCAGGAGCACTGCAGGAGCACTGCAGGAGCACAGCAGGAGCACAGCAGGAGCACAGCAGGAGCACTGCACTGCAGGAGCACTGCAGGAGCACTGACTGCAGGAGCACTGCAGGAGCACTGCAGGAGCACTGCGGGAGCACTGCAGGAGCACTGCGGGAGCACTGCAGGAGCACTGCAGGAGCACTGCAGGAGCACTGGCTGCAGGCGGCAGTGGTTAAGACCGGCATAACAGCATATCGGGAACATAGCATCAGCACAGCCAACATACCGGCAAGGTAGAGGCCATCGCTTCAGTGTTACCGGCGGCCACTATTCGCACCGAGGACGCATTACCCAACTTAACATGTACTGGCACAGCTCGGGTCATTGCTGACGCTATACCTACGTATGTAGAGTGGAAGGAACAACAGTACTGGGTCATATACGCTATATCCACTGAGTGTACAGTACACAATATGGTGACCAGCCGCCGAGCAGCTGCAGGAGACGCTCGGAGGTCAGATCAGGGGACTGTCTATCCTATTCCGGATCAAAGCAGCGACTCTCCGAGGGTCGAGTATCCCGACCTCAGTCACAACAGCAGCGTGTCGGGTGCAGACGATACTGTGCAGTAAGCGGGACAGGCCAGACTCCGTGAACCGGGCAGTCAGCAGCTGCATAGCCCGCCTGCACAATGCACGTATAGCACTCTGTAGGTTTAATGCACAATGGCACAGTGCACAGTGAACGTTTCACAACGTTCACTGCGCAGTGCACAGTGCACAATGCACATTGCACGTAACAGTTAAGACTACCAGATTCCGAGTAGGCATCGAGTCTGTATCCTATCTCGCCCCGGCACGGCAGACGTACATACGAGTCTGTATCTCATCTCGCCCCGGCACGGCAGATGTAGATATCGAGTCTGAATCTCATTTCGCCCCGGCACGGCAGATGTAGGCACCGAGTCTGTATCCCATCTCGCCCCGGCACGGCAGATGTAGGTACCGAGTCTGTATCCCATCTCACCCCGGCACGGCAGATGTAGGTACCGAGTCTGTATCCCATCTCGAACCGGCACGGCAGACGTATCGCTCAGGCGCCGAATGTTCGCGAGGAGTGTCGCGTCGTCGCGATGCTGTCGACGGTCAAAGCAACTAGCTCCGGCCTCCGACAGACGAAATCTCCGACAGCCGTGTCACTGTCACTGATGTTTCAACGGACTAACTACTGATCTCTCGCCACCGTGTGCACTGTGCACAGTTAACACTGTACAGTGTACACACAGCATTCGCTGGGCCGTAGCGCTACTCCACTCCTGTGCAAACGCTCGGGACTAGAGAGGCAATACTGAGATGGACGGCTCGTTTGAAGTGACATGGCATCGCTTCGGTCCCAGAGTCCGAAAGAGCGGCCAGAAACGGTACAACCATAGAAAGAGCGCGCGCTATCCAGCGCTGAGTAGGTGATCAGTGGCTGAGGCCGGGCCTCACCTGTCATTTGTGAATAAAAAATTGCGGATAACATTCTTTTACATAACAAAAAAGTGTTTTCCCATTCATTTATCATTCACATTAATAATACTATTTATATGAAGTAAAGAGTACCAACAAACGTTACCGGCCGCGTGTCGGAACGATGAGCCAGCGACTGAGGCCCGGCCGGCCGGCGCCTCGGC
>JARBER010052755.1:0-12034 GCA_030265075.1 Balanus glandula | reverse complement strand
CGCGACAGAGATTCCAACGTTAGCGGAGGGAGGTCGGCCGATAAACAGCCAATTAAGTGAGTAGGCGGAAGTCGACCACGCAGCCAGGCGAGGGTCAACGTAAGATAATGTTTATTATTTTGGCCATTCATCGTTTGCCTTCCTCTTTCACACCAATGGAGAACCACTCCCCCCTCCCCCCCCCCCGATGATGGCAGCCCAGCTCATGACCGGTTACCCTGAATTCAGCATTCCGCAATGACAGACACAATATTAACTACCATCAAACATAATAAATGTCAAAATGTTCCGTAATTTCAACATTACTTGAAAGTTTGCACTTGCTTCATCTTTTGTCTATAAGAACTAGCGATTATAAAATTGTCATGTGATATGAAAAACAAAACTTTTAACATGTTTGCAGGAGTAGAAATATAAATTTAATATTTTTAACCGTTTGGTAGAGGCTTGTGAAATGTAGGCTTCACACACAAAACTCTTCTTCAACATTCAAAAACATCTGAAATAACTCAATTTTATTTTTATCGGTTTTGTTACGTTCCAAACAATACACATTTCAAGTTGTACCTAAACAATTTGGAATTCAAACATTTAAATACCAGTCAAAACGCAGAGTACTTTTTCGGATACCCTTAAGGTTTGATTTTCAAGCTTATTACACAAAGCTCTTTTTGCATAATTAGAAAACATCTTAAATAACTCATTTTTATGTTAATCGGTTTTGCAACGTTCTAAATTTATAGACATGACAAGCATGGGAAAATTCGTAATGCAGTGAATGCACACATTTAAATACCAGCCAAAATGCAGAGCAGGCCTACATTTTTTTCGGGCACGCGAAAGGTTTGATTTTTAAGTTGCTTACATAAACTCTTTTTCAGCATCACGAAACATATTAAATAACTATTTTTTATGTTAATCAGTTTCGGCACGTTCTTAACTATAGACATGACAAGTTTGAAAAAAAATTGGAATGCACACATTTTAATACCAGCCAAAATGCAGAGTACTTTTTTCCGGGCACCCTAAATGTTTTATTTTAAAGCTTCTTACAAGAGATGCAAATTTCAGAACCACGGAGCCGGCGCCGGGTCCAAATTCAGCCCCGGCGGGCCTGATGCTGTGCCTGAATACAGGCTTGCTGGTCTCATGCCGGGCTCAACACTAGTTCGGGGGTGAAATTATAGTTAAATGTGTGTTGCTGTAGACATGCATGTCTACAGCAACAGAACAGCAACTAGAACTGTTGCTTGCCGGGCCTGCCTGGTTCTGCCACATGTGGCCGGGACTGATGCCGGTCCCTACTCATGTTGAGCTGTGACGGAGCCGGTGCTGGTTCCTGTTTTTGGAGAAACCTTTGCATCTCTACTTCTTACAAACGAGCACAATATCACCTCTATTGATGAACAAATTATCTCAGCCTGATTAGGATACCACTAGACAATCGAGAATATTTCATTTTCGATATTTCCGTCAATTGAAACTTGCGTAAAGCGTAGATAATTATTCCACATTTTATTTCACCATGTGTGGCTTAACCGTTGAAGAAATGTTAACGTGAATTTATGTCCATGCTTATGCGTATGACATACCATAAAATGCTATCCATTAAAATAGCAGTCTTTCAATTTGAGAGTAACTCGTCAAATCAACTCGCGCAGCACAGCACAGCATAGCATAGCTTTCCTGTCATAGAACGTTGATGGACCGCTTGGGTGTTCTCATTCAGTAGACGCCCATAACCCAGCCGGCCTGGTTTTCCTCGCCTACAAGGCCGCATTCTTTACTGGCTTATCACCGCCTAACCAATGCAATAAGTGCACATAACGTGAGCCATGTGTGCTGTCGTTGCAGTGAAGGCGGCATCTCGACGTTACTCCACTTTTTGCACTCTTCGCTCCCGTTTTGCACTCTCTGCTCTAATTTTGCACAGTCCTGGCCAGCATGTATGTTAAATGTTGTTTTGTTGGTGTTTTAAAGTGGGCGTTCTGGACGTACTAGTGCTTTATTTCAGTAGACGTCCATAACGCGTCGGACGTAGGCTACCCCGTCCTGCTGTGCAAGGCCAACTAGTTTCCACCGGCGTCCGGACCAGTGCGCTGTACTAAGACGTGTAGCCGGCTGACGGCTGACGCGATGCAGGGAGTTCGCGTCACATTGACGTACTTATGTATGTGGAGTGCCGAGTAGTGTCCCAGGTCCCTGGTCACTTGTTCACGCCCAGGCACAGGCCAACGTAGCTTTTCCGAAATTAAGCTGGCATATAGGTAGGGTCTGGGTACGGATTTTTCAGTGATGCAAGTAAGTTATATAAATATGTAGCTTGTCTTCCAGGCGCAGATACTGTGACACCTCACACAGTCACTGAAGCGGGTGCTCTCCCCTGAGGCCCGATGAATGTTGATACAATTGGTTTTTGATGATATTTGGAGTTAACTGGAGACTGGAGTTAATTTGTCTAATTAATACATCAGTCCTTGCCAGACACATTCTAGTACGGCTAGATCATATGTAAAAGCTTCAGCTGTGTGACCAAGGACGTCATTTCCTTCGGAAAGTTGGGGGACCGAGGCACTTTGAAGTCGATTCTTACAACGCAACGTCCATGACGTAATTTTAAAATCAGAAAATGCTTTAGGGCCGGGGGATTAGTGCCTCTAGGGGATAAGTGTCCCTTAATCCCTTAATAATAATCTTCTAAAAGAAAGTGCAATATTACGTCGCATGTACAGGATACGCAACTAGGTAACAATAACGTTTGTATCATACCAACTCACAGGAGTGCCGCCAAAATTTGTGTTAGTGGAGGGCTCCGCTAAATGCCGAAAAAATGTACTTCAATTTGCGGTGTGTGTAGTTAATGCTTTCTATGACTTTTAATCTGGATTTTCATAACGTATTAGGTCATTGTTAGCGGCACCAGGCAGGGCGATTTTTACGGATTTGCCTGATAAAACCCATGGATGACGTTGATTTTTGCTTACAGGAAATAGTTCACATTCAACATGGGAATTTAAGCTGAGATGGCAGTGGTGTAGCCCGTGTTGAGAAGCCCTATCCGGAAATTTTCTTGGCCGAAAAGATTGTCCAGACAATATATTTGGACATCGATAATACAAAATAAATCGATGGGTTTCGATCACAGAAAACTTTAAATGGATTCGTGTGTCCCGCAGTCAATAACTGATCAAAAACCTAAATGCATTTTCCCATTTTGTTAAACGGGACGCATCCGAAACCTCACACAGTCACATTACGTTTGATTAATATTTCCCTCAACTACTTTGACCATTTTACATTGTCATTGACACTACATTTAAATACAATTCAAGTTACAATTGGGACGTGCGCGAGCCTATTACATTGCAATTTCTTAAATTGAAACTGCGGGTCCTTCCGATGAAAATTTTGGATTTGCTTTGGAGTTGGTAATCGAGGCGATATCCCTGTTATTATAATCAGTATCCTGAGTGTAATGAAAATGGAAGGTAAGTACTTATAGTTATCAGTTAGCTAGGTATGTCGTAACAAGCAAATAACAATATATCGGTAGGTATGGATATAGGCACTGTTTCCGAGCCTCGGAAGTCGGAGGTGCAAAACGGAACCGGGAGATTCTAAAGGCGATTATTTTATGTTACTGTGCATACCTACCTTTCCATTGCATTGGTTGGTCTTCATCGGACTCATAATCCGGCATCCGCTTCCTTCTTTCACTGGAAACACCATTGAAGGCGAAATAAACATAACGTATTTTCCATTTTGTCGTGTGGTGCGCACCGTCATCCAACCGCCACATTGCCATGGCGACGTACTTACGTTTGGGCGTCCATCATCTGCTCCCCAATCCCCATCGTTCTTACTTCTTCTCGATGGTCCAAAGGATGTAGGTAGTCTCCTGTTCGGAAATGGTGACAGATGCTAAGCATTCAGCAATGTTTATCGTCGTTCACACTTCTACTAATAATCGCTACGCTACGCGTTACACCGCTCCCCAATTGCCACTGCCCAACGGCCGTCACCGCAAGCGAGCGAATGCCTTATACGTCCTTGAGCGAATGCAAATCAAAACATGACATGCCCTTGATGCGTCGGGACGGAATTTGTCGCATGCGGATTTGAGCCTTCCGCGCAGCGGGTCTACCTACTGCGCATGCGCCGATCACGGATAGCTCCCTCCCCAGCTCCCATCTGAAGCCAGGGAATAAAGCTCCCAAACCTCACCGAGGAATAAATCCGCCAGATTTAATGAAATGCACACCCGTGAATCGTGATGCTATAAACTGGTGCCCAGTGCTCAAGTGCTCAGCACAACATCATGCCATAAAGTGCCACGCACTGATCCATACGATGCACATTGCACATGTATGCAATAATGGCGACATACCCATGGTACCGTTTAAAAATGCATCGCTTAGAGCAAAATCAGCATGCCAGTGCGCCGGTTGGAATTTCCCCTCTTCTACCAGCATTACCCGACACGGACCCTTTTGTTTTTAATTTGACACAATACTTTTTTGTTCAGCATGAGGAAAAGTCCAAAGTTTCAAGATGATCGACATAAAGGTTCAGAAGCGGCAAACGAAACACAAATCACCTGCGAAAAGGAATATTCAAGAAATTCCCGTTGGTGAAATAGGGCTATGATCTGGAGTCGGAATATGTCCGTGAAGTAGGAGTCGTATTCGGCTTCAGATTCAGTCGTCACCGTCTTCGGTTAATCTTAACGCTGAACTTAAAGAGCAGCGCTGTTAGCTTCTTAAAACTCATCCTCTACAAAGTACTTACAAGGGCCACCGCTTATATTTCCGAGTTTTATTAGGGAAATCCGTTAGAAATCGCGCAGTTTCGCTGCGCTTACCAGCTGGGTAAGGTAATTTACAACCTTTGTTTACCTTAACCTATATTAAAAAACAATGTTTTGTATAGATGGATTTCCGAGATAAAGTGCTGATTTCACCTCCTGATCTCGCAATTCCTGTTGGCTGTCTGAATTTAGAGACGGAAGATTTATAATTTAGAGACAGTGGGACATGGTGCACAACCCACATCACTTATTCGTCATTTCAGCCACTCCCCAATGTTGACCCCTACCTTTTCAGCCACGTTGGAGTTATCCAAACTTTTTGGCGATATCCATGAATCATGCCGTCATTTTAAAAGTTACTTGCTGGGCTTTTTGACTCGATATCAAACAAATAAATGCCACCGCTGTATTTTTGTATAATTTGAAATAGTCTTGAGACATGCCTCCAGTCTGCTCAGGAATGAAAGTGGAGGATGGAAATTTCGAAGGGCCTCCTTGCCCAGAACCGTCTCGCCACCTATGGTAGGAAGTGAAAATAACTGCGGCGCACGTCGGCAAGTCGCCGTGAGGTCAGCTATTTAACATTGTTGATCGCAAATCGGAATGCAATGCCGATGACTTTTGCAATGACCTGACATCCCTCACACATTCAGACCCGACGTCTAACACACCTTTTCCAGCGATATGTAGGATCGGAACTCATTATCACAAGTCGAGCTGTCACCATATCGTTGTGTACAAAATCTCACATCTGTTCATCCAAACAGGCCGAAATACCTGTTAAACCCTGTTCTGATCCAGCGTCTTTTCTGACACACACACTATCGTTCCGATGAAGCCGTGTTTATTGTGTATACACGCATAGTCTGTCGCAGTTCTGGCGCGGGCTACAATGGCCAGCGCTCCTCCGCCCGCGCGTCAGCCGCCGCCCTCAGAGCAACTCTCCTTTGTACTGTGTCACTCACTCACACTCCACCACTCACTCGCTCTCACACTCCGCCAAGAACCGCGGAGCATCGCCGGCCCACACCGGAATGAATCGTGTCGGCCCTAAAACGAGGCCACACGCGCGGTGCGCGTACCATCGACGGACAGCGTGCCGCGGACCCGCCCAGTGCGTGGCGACAAGCAGGCGTCACCCCGAGTCGCAGGGCGTTTCCATGGAAACAGCGGCCATAGCACGGTCTAACATTGCACCTGGGAGAACAGGGAGACACCGGACTGTAGTACACTCTCGCACCGCGTGCGGCACCACCGTCGCAGCCGGCAGATAAATCACTTCGACGCCACTCGGTTGGCTCACGGTTTCAGTTCTCAGACGCCTCTTAACGTTCGATTCACCACGCAGCGCCATCTATACAATATTTCACAAAGCCGCCGGTGGCGGCGCCACTATCTCAGACCGGGTTACCGCGGCGCCGGTTTCTGCGCTTTTCGTTTTCGTGCAGCCAACATATCGTAGAAGGGGTTGAGACTAATGCTCTGCCTGAAAACAAGAAAAAGGAGTCAAACATCAGGCAAGTGGAAGCAAAGTCACGCGATTAACGAAGACATGAGCTGGCGATGACATAGATGTTGAAAACAAAAGAACACATACATAAGCCACTTACGTATTTTATGAAAACAATACATACTTGTCATGATAAATTACATTTCCTCGTTCAAAGTAATGCTGTCTTACTTTACCACTCTACAACTTATCATGTACATTATTTGTGTACACCACCGTGCAAAGTTCACCCACCAATCAATACTAACAAACAGAATCAAAATCGCCCCTCCCCACAGGGCAGCGCAGCACACCACCTTCACACGTCATACCCCCCTCGCCAGCCGGCGGTGTGGCCACTCACTGTATGGTTTTGATCCAGTCCAGCATCTCCTCCTGGGTGGCGGCCGACATGCGGTAGGCGGTGTGTTTGCCCTCCACCACCTTGCCGTCGTTGTCGGTCTTGCAGGCCTTGATGTAGTCGGTGCCCGAGGCGTACAGCTCGAAACAGTTGGACTTACTGCGGTCATCGACCACGCGAACCTGGCGACCAGACACGTCAGGTCAGGTCAGGTCAGGGTGACCGGGAGAGGGTAGAGGGCAGAGGGCAGAGGGCAGAGGGCAGAGGGACAGAGAGGCAGAGAGGCAAAGGGGCAGAAGGGCAGAGGGGCAGAGAGGCAAGGCAGGACAAGGCAGGACAAGGCAGGACAGGACAGGACAGGACAGGACAGGTCAGGACAGATCAAGACAGGACAGGACAGACTAGCATAGACAACTGACGCCAAACATAACCAATTACCTGAACAGTGCGGCAGAACATCGAGAACAGTACGGTTGTACACCTCACAACCGACAACCGCGCAGCAACCTCACAGACCCGTGAAACATCAATTTTCTTAGAACCACGACACTTTCCCTATTTTTCCATTCCATACAGAAACTCGCGACACATCCTCTAAATATGTACCCATCCCCTTTAAAATAGTTTCTAACACATCGGATACATCTGTGACACACTAGCTCGTTCCTCCGTCCCTAAAAAGATCCACACCCTTCCTAAACTTGGTCCATTCCGCGAGGATGGCCTACGGCCCCCCCCCCTCACGCCTCCGCTCCAGCCACGTACCTGGATGTTCTCCAGCGGGATGATTCCCCGCGGCTCCTTGTCCGTGGTGTACTCGAAGTAGTAGAGGCAGTTGTCGTTCAGGATGAACCACCGCCGCTTCCACGACTTCACCCGGCCTCCTGCGCGGGGGAGAGGAGATGGACGTCAGACAGGGGTCACAGATCTGGTGTCGTAACACACGACTGAACATGCTGTCCAGCCGAGTAACATGCACTGTAGATCGCGTCGATAGCTGTGCAATATGACATTAACCACATCTGTAACATCAAATGAATGCACGCAGAGGCAAAAGCAATATGTGCTGTTTTTCCCAGGAATGAGACGATTTTCCTTCTCGCTGTCGCGAAGCTGGATGTTAATTTAACTTCAGTGCACGATTTGTATAGTCATATACTGAATCGTAAAAATGAAATCAAATAAAGAAAATGTAACTCATATCTTCCTATGCAACTGGCAAACACAAAACAGCAACAAAATCCCGGAGTCCCTCAAACTCGGCGCTTCTTTTCCATTCTCTAGGTGACATACCACCGTGCCATATGGCGTCACACTGCGGCACATGACGTCACACACTCACCCTGTTTGGAGAGCCAGCCCTCTTTATCCGGGTTGAAGAAGGTGTGCATCAGGTCATTGCCGTCATCCTCCGGGATCATGAACGGCTCCGACTTGATGCTGTCGTACAGACTGACCAGCAGCTCCCGCGGCAGGTTACCTAGGCAACGGAGAGGGCAGCGTGTAAACAACAAACTCCTGCATCAGCTTAGGTTACGCGGTAACGTCGAACGAGAGATGAGTTTGATACGAGAATCAGATGCAAGGAAACATCGCTAACAAACCAAAGAGTTGATTGTTGAGTTGGGTGAACAAATACCCAACCAACCGGCAAACACCGAGGCTGAACGTCTGAAATCACTCATCAAACTCAGCATCGACTGAACATCGCCTAGCAGTGGAGTTGGCAGGGTGACAGGGTGACGGTGTACGACGCCACGACAGCACCAGTTCAGAAGAACAAGCTGCTAACGATATGAATCCAATCATCCGATCACCTCAGAACAGTGGCGAGTCTCAGACACCGGCAAGAGCCGCGGAGAATGCGCAGTTGCTATTTAAAAAAGGCAGAAATAACTGATACAAGCCAGCAAAGCACAACACCTGGGATGGACATTGGTCGAGCCATAATCGGCACGGCATGCAAGTTCAGGTTTTCCAAAACTCGCACTAAGGTCTATGACGAAATCTTGGATCATCCGCCCAGTTCATAATAACGTAGAAAACATCGCTTTCACACAACTAACATGACATAAATCCGTGCTAATCACCAGTCAGTCCGTGACCACTACTTAGCTCCACCGTCCAGAAAGCCGGCATTTAAAATGAAATCCCACACAAAACACCTACAGCAGCAATAAACACAGCGCAAGGGACACTCAAACCCGTGACGTCATTTAGCGCCCCCAGTGACGTCACTGATGACCATGACGGACCGCAGAGTATACGCACCTCCCTGGTCGATGCCGCGCACCATGTTGATGAACTTGTCGACGGGGAACTTGTCCTTGACGCTGGGGTTGTGCAGGGAGGTGTTCAGCATGATAATGGCGAAACTCAGCGTGTAGCACGCGTCTGCAAGAGACGTGACGGTCAGAGACGAGTGGGAGAGACATGGAGACGTGCTGCACTAAACTCGTGCTGCACCTTACTATATTTTGTTCAGTTATACGTAATCATTCCTATCTGAAGTAACTATTTGCCAGTTGTGAATCGATCAACTTCCTCCAACAATAATATGTGAAATACGCCTATGCACACCAACCAAGCCTTAAATCCCTCCTAGCCATTCCCACTCCACAATCCTTATTCGTTCCCTCTAACCAATCCTTCATCCTAACACGTTCTCCCTCCTCTCTTTCCTTCCCCTACCCGCCCTCACGTTCTCCAGTTCAACCGTCCTCCCGTTCTTCCGTTCTTCCGCCCTCCCGCCCTCCCGTCCTCCCGTCCTCCCGTCCTCCCGTCCTCCCGTTCTCCCGTCCTCCCGTCTCCCGTTCTCCCGCCCTTCCGCCCTCCCGTCCTCCCGTCCTGCCGTCCTGCCTCTCACCTGAGCTGGTGAAGATGTCCGTGTTCAGCTCGCAGTACCGCTTGGCGAAGCACTCCATCATGCGATCGATCTTCTGACTCTCGCCCGGCAGACGGAAGCTCCACAGGAACTGGCGCAGCGCCTGCACCAGGATCAGGTCGCTGAAGTCGTGCAGGTTCACGAAGGCGGCCAGCACCGCCTGGTTGAAGTCGGCGCGCTCGCCCAGGTAGTCGCCGATGGCGCGCTTGTTCAGACCCTCGCCCTTGTGCAGAAACTCGGCGATGTCTGCGGGAGGGGAGGGGTGTTATAGGGATAGCCGGCGACATCTGTGCGGGGTGGGCGGTTCAGTACAGGTGTAGGCGAGAGGAGTGAGTGAAGACACCGCCATCGACACAACCAGCAATATCGCCCGGAAAGGGCGCATTGCAGGCTAAGGATAAGTCCTGCAATTTACTTCCAGGTTAAGTTTAATGATGGACCATTCAATCGAATGGAAAATGTTCGGTCAAAGTCAGACTCCATGGTGAGTTAAAGGGGAAAAAGTAGACGCTGTTTTTTTTTTATCTATTTGCTAGAAGAACGTAGTCCATATTTGTCAAAACAAACAGTCTGAAGTCATCGAGAAAAGTAGAGATGCCTGTGGCCGACAGCACAGCTATTCATCATGAGAGAACAGCCCGTCAACATTGCTACACTGGCCCGTGCTCCATAAGCCTAACAATGTCACAGACTACGTATAAAAATCGACGGACAGAGCTTGAATAAGGAACGAAACGTGACCGTCATCCTGTATCGCCCAGCCGCCGACAACCAATAACCAGGCAGCCGGACACACCCGAGCCAAAACCAGAGTGCATTGCTCACACATTCCTCCCGACGAGCCCCCTGCCCGTCTGCACAGCACGGCAGACATTCTCAGCGCGCCTCAGACCGTGCCTCTCCCAGATCCTCCAGTGTCCGGTCCGGCCCGGCACGGCCGCCCACCGAGCCGGCCAGCCCGATTTGGCCGGCTTTGACCCCCCGCAGCCGCGGTCTCCTGGTATTCGGAAAACCGGCTGCAGACGTGCCCTGGCGGGCGGCCTCATGAGACGCCAGCGGGATGGCGACATGCCGCCGGCATGCCGCGCTCGCTAACACGCGAACATGTCTAGCGGGAACAACCCACAACGCCGGTGCAATACCATATTCGCCCACACGCGAACCCCATGTGTGGAGCTTGGGAGACATGGGACGCCGCAGAGCCTCGGCGTCCCCGCCATGCCATGTTGGCTAACACGCGAGTCGGTTGCCTGGGAGGCATGACAAGTATACGCCGTCGAGCAATATTCCAGGCCGCGCGCCTAGAAGGCATCCGAGATAAACTTCAGTTACAAATCCAATTACCCACCAACACCCGACAGTAAATCGAATGCCCGAGCGATGCTGAACTCGGCACGGCTCCAGTACCTGATCATATAGTCCCGCCCAGTGGCAGAGAGCGGAGAGAGCGGAGAGAGGGAGCGCCCGACGGCTCTGGGTCAGGTGGGTGTAAATCGTCAGCCGATGGCATCAGATACCACACGATTGGTGTGCCTCTGCCACGGACCACCTTCACAAGCCCGAGCCGTGTTCGAAACGATCAGCAATGCCAGTCACGTAACTGCCGCGAAAACGGCCGCAAGGGAAGGCAAAGGTTGAAACACGAATACCTGCATTTCTGCGACTTTTGATGATGAAAAATTAATACGATTAAAACTTTTTAGCGCCACCACTGTATGGCTATACGGCGGCCATATTAGCGACTTCTGCCGCTTGTGCCAAACAACAGAAGCGAGCCAACTTCAATCAAACGGGACCACAAACAAAGCCGACTAAACGCCACGAGACCGCTCTAAAGCCGAGGCGGCCAGCGGCACTAACTCGGCGGGACAGAGTAATCGCAAACCCCAACTGAGACGAATCCAACTCGGTCTGGCCAGGCGTGACGAGATAGGCGTGACGCCTGCGTGACGCGTCCGTGACGGATCGGGGAGGTCGCTGGCGAGCTTCAGAGCTGTGCGCGGCGGCGGCTCTCTGTACCCCTGGCCTGGTCCGCCGGCCGTGACTGCCGCTGCTGCTGCTACAGACACACCATACACGGCACGGCCACGCCGGCCTTCGTCCTCAGCCAGCCACGACAACTGAAGACGAGCATCTGCAGCGAATCAGACTCAGCAGAACCTGAAGATCCTGTGCGAAATGTCTGCTGAAAATGCGGTAAGCTTTAAGTGTATTGTTCTTTTTGTCTCGATTTCTTATTGAGCGGTAACTACTACTTAGCTAAGTAAGACTTAAGTCATATTATGCTATTTTTACTCAGGTTTTAAGTCAGTTTACATGTTTTCGAAGTTTTCAAGAATATATTGCGATATAATAACATCGTAATGTACCCCTGCGCTTTTATGTGATAATATGATCTTGCAAACTTCTAAAACATATTACTTAGCTAGTTTCAAATCATACCACAAAAGAGCATCAGACCGCAGACGTCTATCAAAAACATTTTGAAGACGT
>JARBER010052644.1:0-12035 GCA_030265075.1 Balanus glandula | reverse complement strand
AGGGAGGCGCAGACCACCCAGCTGGAGGACAGGGTCAGTGGACAGCGACGACCGGCGAGGGGTGGACCGCGGGGAACGGCTGGGGCAACTGGCAACAGATGAAGTGTGTGGGTACTGGGTAGAAACATAGATATATCAATATGATACACAGGTCTAAATGTGTTTGTTGTTGACTCGACATGACAGTATCAAGGCAAATGTAAGTGGCGCATAAAAGCAAATGTGGTTGTATTTTAACGCAGCGCCGTTTGCTCATTGCCGCGATGGATCTCGTGCTTGCATTTTGGTACCGTCAGTTACACAATACATATATCCACAGCATGCTTAACACGTGCACATACATTCGTATCTATGCACTTAATTTCAACATACTTATGATCATCGACCATCAATAGTTGATGGTTGATGTATTTGATTATTATCTAAGTTATGAAAGCATGGACGCGTTCCCTTTTATAGAACAGTAAAATGTAGAAACATGGCAGAAATGCACTTTGTCCTGCCCGTGTGGTGCATCATTTTGTGTACTGTAACCGACCTTAACTCACTGTCTATTCCGTATTCCCCCAGATGACTGAGCTGACGTCCTCCTCCGGTGAGTCGGACGCGCTCGTCTCGAAACTGACCGCGGAGAACGCGAACCTGCAGCAGCAGACGGCGGACCTGACGGCGGCCCTGGAGGAGACGCGACGCACGCTGGAGGAGACGGAGCGAGACCTGGAGGCGATCTCTGCGGAGCGGGCGGAGACGGGCGGCAGACGCTCCGAGGCGGAGACCCGGCTGGCGGAGACGCAGGCCAGGCTGGCGGAGACGCAGGCCAGGCTGGCGGAGACCGACCTCAAGCTGGCCGATATGGGAGCTACGCTGGCAGAGACAGAAACCAAGCTGTCGGAGTCGGTGACGAAGCTATCTGAGACTGAAGCCAGGCTGGTGGAGGTGTCTGCTGAGGTGGAGGAGCACTGCGCCGGCCGGGAGGCAGCCGAGGCGGAGCTGGCTACCATCAGAGCCAGTCTACAGGAGAGCGCCGCCGAGCTGGCGGAGCTGCGGCGGAAGCTCGGTGCGGCCAGCGGAGAGCTGCCTGAGCCCGCGGCCCCGGCCGGCAGCGAGTCGGCGGACCTGCCGACTGACGCGGCGTCTGTCAAGGAGTCGACCACCTCAGAGGCGGGCAGTCAGTACGATCTGATGGCTACATCAGAGGCCGGCAGTCAGGCTGAGAAGGAGACGTCAGAGGCAGGCAGTCAGGCTGAAAGGTCGACGTCAGAGGCGGGCAGTCAGGCTGAAAGGTCGACGTCAGAGATGAGCAGTCAGGCTGAAAGATTGACGTCAGAAGCGGGCAGTCAGGCTGAGAAGGAGACGTCTGAAGCTGGCAGCCAGGCGGTGAAGGTGACCTCAGAAGCTGGAAGTCAGCACCTGACGGAATCGGATGATAGGACGGAGAGTGGAGCGGCGGAGCCAACTGTGGCGGCTGAGGAGTCTGCCGGCTGGGGCGACTGGCCTGTGGAGCAGCCTGTGGAGGCAGACTCTGCGGCAGAGCCAGCCGACCCCAGCTCTCTGACCGGCCTGCAGTCTCGCCTGGAGGTGCTCACCACCGATCTGGAGACCTCGCGGCGCCTGCTGCAGGAGAGCCACGCCCAGTGCGCCGCCCTGCAGCAGGAGAACGTCCGGCTGCAGGAGGCCGACCTGAGCCTGCAGCAGGAGCGGCAGCAGCTGCAGCAGGAGGCCGAACGGCTGCAGAGCGAGCTGCAGAGGTCAGAAGAGCTGGTGTCCGAGCTGCAGTCCGGCAATAAGCTGCTTCTGGAGAGGCTCGAGACGGAGAAGGGTCAGCAGGAGGCGGAGCCTGCCGAACCGGCCGAGCCTGCCGCAGACCAGTCTCAGGCGGACCTCAAGAAGATGGTGAAGAAGCTTAAGACCAAGTTGAAGCAGGAGCTGAAGGCCAAGTCGGCGCTGGAGGAGAAGATCGGCGTGCTGAAGTCGCGTGCGACTGAGCTGCAGGCGAGTATTGCCGAGATGGAGCGGGCGTCGGCGGCGGTGGAGGAGTCGGATGCGTCTGAGCGCCAGGCCGAGCTGCGTGTTCAGTGGGAACAGGAGCGGGAGGCGAGGCTGGCGGCTGACCAGCAGCTGGCTGAAGCACGGGCAGCGCTGGAGGCACTGCAGGCTCGTGCGGATGCCGCACAGGAACCGGCGCTGATCCGGGAGGAGGTGAAACAGCAGTCAGCAGCCGCGGAGGTGGAAGCGTCGCCAGCCGCGGGTGCCGCCGCGCCAGACCAGCAGAAGCTGAAGCTGATGAAGGCGAAGCTGCGGAAGGAGCTGCAGGCGAAGGCCGAACTGCAGAAGCAACTGTCAGAGCGAGAGACGAGTCTGGATGAAGCACGCCGTGAGCTGCAGGAACGTGACTCCACTCTGGAAGAGATGCGTGCTCAAATGTCCGACCGAGAAACAGCACTGGACCAGCTGCGCGCTGAGCTATCCGAACGCGAGGTGACTCTGGAACGACTCGGTGCCGAGCTGGAGGAGGCCCGTGTCAGCCTGGCGAGGCAGGCGGCCGACGAGGGCAGCCTGGAGGGCCGCCTGCAGGCTGTGCAGGCGCAGCTGAGCGCGTCGGAGGCTGAGCTGGCCGGCTGCAGCCTGCGCCGGGAGGAGGAGGAGCGGCAGCTGGCGTCGGAGCTGGCCGCCGCCGCACAGTCGCTGCTCGAGCAGACGCCGTCCCTGCTGGGGGTGCTGCCGGCCGACAGCGCGTCTGTGGCCGCCTGGGAGACCCTGCGGCCGCAGCTGGCTGCCTGTCTATCGGCCTGGGACGCGCCGCCGCCGCTGCCGGCCCGCGCCTCCCAGCTGGCCGAGGCGGCCCGCCTGCTGGCGCGCGCCGCCGCCGAGCAGCGCTCCGCCGGCCTCCGCGACCCGTTCGAGCTGTTCCCGCCGCTGCGCGACCGCAGCTCTTCGCAGAGCTCGCTGCTGAGCGAGCGGTCCGACTCGGCTCGCAGCGAGCCGCCCGGCGCGGACGGAGAGAAAGATGCGCTGCTGCAGAAACAGCAGACCAAGATGAAACAGCTGGCCAACGCCGTCCGACGACGCACTGCCATGAGGGATGAGGCGCTGGCGAGAGTGAAGGAGTTGGAGGAGGAGGCAGAGAGGCTGCGAGCGCGACTGGAGGAGGTGGAGAAATCTGAGAGCACCACGACTCTGGTGCAGGAGGGTGCTTCCGAGGAGAGAGAAAAATGGGAGCTGGAAATGGCGGAGAAGGAGGGTAAAATCGCTGCTCTGGAGGAATTGGTTAACAAGCAAAAGGATGACGAAGAGAGAGTTGCAGCGACTGTATCCGCCATGGTTGATGGGGTCAAGGAGAAAGACGTGAAAATTGCCAGTTTAGAGGCGCTTGTCAGTGATCAGCAGAACAAGGACGAAGCTGACTTCTTGCATCTCTCTGTCGTCGTAAGCGAGCAGAAGGCGGCATTGGACGCGCTTACCGCCGAACAAGACGACAGGGACGAGCGAATCGCCTCTCTGGAGGAGATCCAGGCGGGAAAGGACGACAAGATCCGCTACCTGCTGGACGAGCTGACTACGAAGGAGGACGAGCTGTCGACGGCCACCGAGCGCTGCGCCGCGCTGGAGTTCCGCGTGTCGATACTCTCGGCGGAACTGCACGCGAAGCAGGCCGAGGTGGCCAGTCTGCAGGCTCAGCAGACCACCTCGGACATCCTCTCGGCGCTGACCGAGCTGCCGTCTGAGCCTGCGCAGGCGGAGGTGCAGCTGACGGCGGCGGCCCCGCGCGCCGCCGACGCGGCGCTGGTGTCGGACGTCCGCACACTGATGCAGCAGCTGCGGTCGCTGCCGGCCGCCGAGGCGAGCACGCTGTTCCGCGTGCCTCACGGCATGGACGTGGTGAGCCTGCCGTCCAGCGGCTCCGAGGGACACCCGCGGGACTCGTCCGAGGACAACTGGTCAATGGTGGACGACAGGCCCGGCTCGGGCGCCGGCTCGCCGCCGGTCACCGCCGCCGCCGCTGGAGACGCAGCGGCGGCCGGCAAGGACGGCAGTCCGCCGTCCGAGTCCTCTGAGCCGGTCACCGTGGTGGCTGCGTCTTCCGACTGGGACGGCGCCGGCTGGGACGACTGGGGCATGATGGAGACCGGGCAGGTGGGCGCCGCGCCGTCCGCGCCGCCCGCGGAGGAGGCCTCGGCCGCCGCCGTCACTGTCCCCGGTCTGCTGCCGGTGAAGGATGACGCCCCCGCGTCGCCGCCGATGCCGACTGACGCCGCGCCGCCGGCTGGGGTGTCGCTGACGATGACGGCCGGGGACGGCTGGGGCTGGTCGGCCGGCGAGGAGGAGGAGGCGGACGAGCAGGCGGCCACCGGGTTGCCGTCCGGCCAGTGGGGCTGGGGCGAGGACGCCGGCTGGCCGCGCGGGGACCAGCCGCCCTCCGAGGCGCTGCGGCTCGGCAATACTGAGATGGTCACTCAGCAGGTGCTGGGAGAGGCGGAGGCGCTGCCGGCGGTGTCCGCGGCAGGGGAGGCGGAGCAGGGCTCGGCGTCGGCAGATGCGCTGGTGGCGGAGCTGACTGAGGTCCGTGCGCTGCTGCTCACCACACAGGTGGAGGTGAGCGCACTGGCCGAGGAGCGCGCCAGGCTGCTGCAGCAGCTGGATGCTGGGGGTGCAGAGGAGACGACTTCGACCGATGCGGAGGCGAGTCGGGAGGATCCGACGAAGGCAGTGGAGGCGGCGGAAGCTGCCACTCGTCTGGAGGAGGCGCTGGTCGTGGTGGCCCGTCTGCAAGGGGAGCTGGCCGCCGCTTTGAACGAGCGTGGCGCGGTGGATCGCAACCTGGAGGACCAGCGAGTCGACGCCGGTCACCAGTGGTCCGTGCTGAACCACGAGATCTCCACCCTGCGCGACCAGCTGGACAGCACCGTGTCCGACCTGAGCGAGCTCCGGCAGCAGCTGGAGGCGGCCGAGTCCGAGAAGGTCGAGTGTGAGCAGCGGTTCGTTATCAGCCAGCAGGAGGCCGACCGGCTGATGCATGAGACGCACGCTCTGCGCGTTTCCCAGCTGGAAACGGAGCAGCAGCGGCAGGAGGCCCAGCTGCGGGCCGAGCAGGAGCGGACGGCAGCGGCGGCGGCCGTCCTGCTGGCAGAGCGGACCCTGGCCGAGCTGCGGGCCGCCGCCGCCGCCGTGGAGGGCCTGGAGGCGGAGCTGAGAACAGCGAGGGCCGGCAGCGACGCGGCGGGAGACAGAGCTGCTGACCGGGAAATGATGGAGCGGGAGGTGGCCGCTGCGAGGGCCGAGAGCGAGGCTGCATTGCAGCAGGCGGCTGAGAATGTGAGGAGGTTGGAGGAAGGGCTGGCTGGGATCAGACAAGAAAGTGAAGCTGCGATGCAGAAGGCAGCAGATGATGTTCTGAGGCTAGAGAGAGAGCTGGCCTCCTCCAAACAAGAGAGCGAAGCTGCGGTGCAGTGGATGGCTGGCGATGTTGAAAGGCTGGAGAAGGAACTCGTCTCCGCAAGGGAGCAGCACGATACCGCTATGGGGAAGGCCGCTGCCGATTTGGGAGCAATGGAGATGGCATTGGTCGCTGCGAGGGAAGAGCCCGTCTCCGCGGCCCAGAATGCAGCCGCCACTGTGGAGCGACTCGAGCGAGAACTGCTCACCGCTCGAGAGGACGCTGCGGCCGCCGCCCAGCAGGCTGCCGCTGATCTGGAGAGCACGAGACAGGCCCTGCTCGCCGCCAGGGAGGAGACGGAGCGGGCAGCGGCGGACGTCCGGAGACTGGAGCGGGAGCTGGCCTCCGTCAGGTCAGAGGCGGCTCCAGTCGCCGCCGCTCCGACGTCCGCTTCGTCCTGGGAGGACGCCATCGTCCCGTCCGCTGCGCCGCAGTCGCAGGCGGCCGCCGCGGCAGAGAACACAGCACCGCAGTACGCTGGTCCGGTGGCGACGGCGCCCGCGGATGCTCATTTCGGGTACCCACAGCAGGAGGAGGGCTTCGTTAGGCAGGAGGCGGTCAAGCAGTACGTCGTCCAGTCTGCTGTACCTGCCGTCAGCCAAGCTACTGGCCAGGGAGAACAGCACACGGCGGTGTTTGGCGCAGAGCAGCCTCAGACCGGGTCATATTTCGGACAGGAACCGGAGGCGAACAACCGTAACATGCACCTCTTTGATCAATCGCAGGATCAGACTGGGGGCTATTTTGGCTCCGATCAGCCAGCAGAAGCCGGAAACCAGCCGACTGAGGGTCATCCTGCTCTAACAGGGTACTTCAACCAGGACAATCAGGGAACGGCTGGATACTATGCTCAAGATAGTCAATATCCTGTGGACTACTCTGGCCAGCAATATCAGCCAACGGGAAGCTACTCCAACCAGCAAAGCAACCAGCAGATGGGAGCCTATTTCAACCAAGATAACCAACAGACCGCAGCGGCTGCCTTTGGCCAGACGGCTTCCTACTTCGATCAACACCAACCGAGTGCCTCGTCTTTCTTCGATCATAGCCAACCGCAGACTGGAGCGTTCTTCGACCAGTCTGCCCCGCATTCCCAACCGTCGCATCACACTCCGCTCAGCGCTCCTGGCTTCTCAGATGCGCCGGCGGCGCCGCCACCGTCTCACCAGCAGTCGGAGTTGCCGGTGTCTGCGTCGGAGACACAGCCCCCTGTGGCCTACCCTGCGGCGACGGAGGCGGCGCCGGTGCCCGTGTTTTCCATGTTCGGCGGCGCCCAGCCCGCAGATCCGTTTGCCGAGATGTGGCCGGCGCAATCTGCCCAGCCTGCCGCTCCGCCTCAGCCTGCCGTTGAGTCTGCCGTGAAGAGCGGCCCGGCTCCTGTCGTCAGTCAGGCTGCGGTGGACACCCCGTCCGTGGCCGAGACGCCGGGTGAAGAACTGGTTCTGAGCCGCCGTGAGCGGGACACCCTGCAGCAGCAGCTGGAGGCTGCCCTGAGTGAGCGACAGGAGCTCCAGGAGCGTCTCCAGGCGCTGGAGCCGGCCGCCGACTACCAGGAGCGCCTGGAGTCGGCGCTGCGTGAGCGGCAGGAGCTGCAGCAGCGACTCCAGGCTAGTGCTGACCACGAGGAGCGTCTGAACTCGGCGCTGGCTGAGCGGGACGAGCTGCGGCTGCGAGTTCAGGACCTGGAGATGACTGAAGAACAGCTGCGGGAGGCTCTGCGGGACCGGGAGATGGTGGAGAACGAGCTGACGGACGCCCGCCGCGCGCTGGAGACGGCGCACCGCGGCCTCCAGCAGGCGGAGGAGACCGCCCAGCACCAGCTGAACCTGCAGGCGCTGGAGTCGGAGACGAAGGCGGAGCAGCTGGAGCTGAAGATCGCTGACCTGGAGCCGCTCCAGGCGCAGCTGGAGGCGGCCGGCAGACGGGTGCAGGAGGTGGAGGCTCAGCTGGAGAGCGTCGCAGTGGAGAAGCAGCGGCTGCAGCAGGTTGAGCAGGAGCTGGAGCGCAGCAGGGCCATGCTGGACGCTGTCAGTGCCGAGAAGGAGCAGTGGGAGAGGCAGGCGACAGCAGTGGCGTCGGCGCCGCTAGTGGAGGAGCCGTTTGTGCAGGCAGCCACCCATGTGATGTCGGCGGCTCCGCCTCCAGCCGCCCCCGCCGCGCCGCAGCCCGCCGGCGGTCTTCAGTTCGCCTCAGCGCTGTTCGGCGCGCCGGCGGCGGCGGCCCCCGCTGCTGACTTCATGGACAGCTTCGGCCTGGCGCCGGCGCCGGCTCCTCAGCCACCACCAGCCGCCCCGCCCGCCCCGGCTGCTATCGCCAAGACACCGACACTGGCGGAGGACATCGCCGAACAGCTCACACTGCTGCGCTCCGAGGCGGAGCAGATGCGCGCGCGGCTGGCTGAGACCGAGCCGGCGGCTGCCCGCTGTCAGCAGCTGGAGGCTGAAGTGCAGCGACTGAGACAGGAGGTCGCAGGCAACGAGCGGAGCGAGGCCACCGAGCTTGAGTCGGCCGCGGCCGATAGTACCGTACTCTGGGAGCGGATCAACAGCCTGGAGCAGCACGAGGCGGCTGGGCTGAGAGCGGCGGCACAGGAGAACGCCGCGCTTCGAGAGAGCCTCGCGCGTCTGGAGCAGGAAGCGGCGGCTCTGAAGGAGGCGGAGGTGGAGAGCGCCGCTCTGCGGGAGCGAGTCCCCGCGCTGGAGAGCGAGTCGGTGACTCTCTCGACTCGCCTCGAGGCGGTCGAGGCCGAGAAGGCGGCGCTGCAGGCGGTGGTGACTCAGCTGGAGGCCACAGCAGCAGAGCGTGCCGCCAGCGAGACTGGCGAGCCGGCTGCCTCGCCGGAGGTGACCGAGCTGCGTCGCCAGCTGGCTGAGTCCCACGAGTCGTTCGCAGCCCTGCAGGCGGAGAAGGCAGCGGCCGATGCGGAGCTCACGGAGACCAAGACGCAGCTGCAGCAGTACATCGACTACTACAACTACTACGCGGCGTACTACCCGCAAGACCCGGCGGCGCAGCAGACGGCGCAGGAGGCGCAGGCCGACCCGACGGCGGCGGAGACTGCCCAGCCATACGGCGACGTCCAGCAGCCGGAGCAGCTCGAGACCTGGTCGGCCGACCCAGCCCAGGACCAATCAGCTGCCCCAAGCCTGGCTTTGCCGGCTGAGCCGATACCGCAGCAGTTAACCGGCTCGGAGCTCTCCACCGTCAACCTGTTCTCTCCGGCGTTGTCGCAGGAGGAGACGCAGGACCCCATGTCGGACGCTGCCGTCGCCGACGCCGTCGTCTCGGCCGCGCAGAGCGTCATCCCGTCTGTGTTCTCCTTCTTCGGGGGAGTCAGCGGCGGGACTGGCGCTGGCAGCGCAGCCGGAGCAGCCGGACCGGGCGCCGAGCAGCAGAATGAAGTCCAACAGAAGCTGGAGGGACTCCGAGCGGAGAACGAAACTCTCCGCGCGCGCGTATCCGAGCTGGAGCTGTCGCTGTCGGCCAGTCGTGCGGCCGTGGCGGACCCGCTCGTGGCGCCCACTTCGAGCCCGTTCCTGGAGGAGGCGGCCGGCTCGCCACCGCTGCGCTCCGAGTGGGGCTGGCAGGAGTTCACTCCAGCTCTGGAGGCGGTGACGCCGACGCCGTCCGAGGCGTCGTCGCGGCCGTCGGAGCTGGAGCGTGTCTCGGCCGAGCTACAGACGGAGAGGGAGAAGGTGGCGCGGCTGGAGGCGGCCGCCGCCGAGCTGTGGGAGCGGCCGGCCACCGAGGGCCCCGACCGGCTGGCCGACGTGGTCAGCGAGCTGAAGACCGAGCGGGAGAAGATGGGACAGCTGCAGATGGAGGCCGACCAGCTGAGGCTGCAGGCCGACACGGCCGCCGCCGCGGACGAGGAGGTGGTGCAGCTGCGGCAGCAGACGATGTCGCTGCAGCTGGAGGTGGCCAGTCGCCAGCAGGAGGTGGCCCGCCTCTCGGCTGAACTGGAGACGGAGCGGAGCCGGGCTCAGACGGCTCAGATGGCTCAGTCGTCAGCTGAGGAGGTGGCCCGGCTCTCGGCTGAACTGGAGACGGAGCGGAGCCGGGCTCAGGCGGCTCAGACGGCTCAGTCGTCAGCCGAGGAGGTGGCGCAGCTGTCCGCTCAGCTGGCGGAGGAGCTGGCCAACGTGACCCAGCTGAGCGGAGAGCTCGAGTCCGAGCGCGCTGACGTGGAGCGGCTCGAGGGTGAGATCCAGCTGTTGCGCGACGCGCTGACCGACGCGCAGGTGCAGCTGTCGACCACGCGCACCTCGGCACCGGCCGACTCGGCGCTGACCGACCAGCTGGCCTTCTACCGACAGAAGGTGGCTGAGCTGGAGACGACACTGGCCGGCGCGCGGGAGGAGCTGCAGCAGGCCAAGGTGAAGAACGGCAGGCTCCTGCAGAAGCTGAAGGTGCAGCAGAAGGCGGCGCGCGGCGCGGCGGCCGCGCCAGACGCGCTCGATGCGGCGATGCTGGAGGAGGCGCAGGCGCAGGCAGCCGAGGCCGGGAAGCGGGCGGAGGAGGCAGAGCGGCAGGCGCGGGACCTCCAGCAGGAGAAGACGCGACTCGCCGACCAGGTCGGCACGTTCCAGGACGCGCAGGAGCGGCTCCTGGAGTCCAAGGAGCGGCTGGAGACGGAGGTGCACGCGCTGCGGCTGGAGAACGACCGACTGCGAGGGCAGATGAGCGACATGGAATGGCGCCTGGCGGAGCTGGAGGAGGCGGCTGAGAGTCGCGAGGCCGCCGCTGCCGAGGGAGCCGTCACCGCTGCCGAATCGGCGCCGATGGCGGACACGGAGACGGAGGTGAAGGCGGAGGCGGCGCGGCTGACTCAGGAGAAGGCGGCATCGGAGGCGGAGGCGGCGCGGCTGGTTCAGGAGAAGGCCGAGCTGGAGCGGCGACTGGCCGAGCTGGAGCGGAGGAATGAGGAGGTGCTGGCGCTGTATCAGACGACGATGGCGGTCGGCGCCGACTCGCAGCTGCAGCTGTCGGTGGAGCAGCTGCAGCTGCAGCTGGACGCCGCTGCGGGAGAGAACGCCGCCCTCAACGAGCGGCTGGCCTCGTACGAGGTGCACTGGCTGGCGCAGTCGTCGACCCGCCGCCCGTCGTACCAGGTGGACGCGGCCACCTCGCCGCCGCCGCACCGGCTGACCGGCGCCGACCCGGCCGCGCCCGCCGAGATCAGCACCTCCTTCGCTCCCACGGTGGAGACGATGTCGCCGCCCGTGTACCGCACCCCGACGGAAACGGCGCCGCCGCATCTGACGGGCGCCGACCCGGCCGCCCCCGCCTCCGTCTCGGCAGCTGCGATCGCCCACAGCACACCGCTCTCAGACTCAGCGCAGCCCGCGGCGGCGGCGCCTGAGGAGGAGGAGGAGGAGGAGGAGGGGGCGCCGGATCAGTCTCAGCGGCTCCGATCCCGGGAGGTGATCATTCACGGCATGGCGGACGAGCTGTCGAGCCAGCGTGCCACGATCGCCGCTCTGCGGGCCGAGGCGGCGCAGTGGCGCACCCTGGCTGAAGAGGGCGAGGACGGCGACGTGGTGGACGGCCTGAACGAGCACCTGCGCCACCTGACGGAGACACTGCAGAGCAGGGACGCTCGCTGCCACCAGCTGACCACCGAGGTGGCGCAGGTCAGTGCAGCGAACTGGGGTGGAAATCTACCGATTAGCTGTGTTCACAGTAATCGTTGGTGGTAAATCGTGTTTTTGTGTACTTCGTGTGTTATGCTTATCGTCGTGCTTATGTTGTACGATTTGGCTGGTCGGTTTGTGCTTTATTGAGCCCATTTTGCTGGTTTGTTCCAACATCGATGTTGGGAGATCGTCTGACGGCGAGTACCCGATGTTGGTCTGTTGACGTCTGTCTGTTGTCTGCATCTGTTGACTGTCCGTTGGCGGTGGTCGGTGCCTGTGCGTCCGACTCCGCCGTGTGTCAGTCTGACCCTGCTCTGTGCCGGATCCCGGCAGCTGTAGCTCTGACTGTTGTGTCTGTGCTGTGTCCCGGCAGCTGTTGGAGGAGAGGGACCTGCTGCAGCTGCGTCTGTCGTCAGCGCTCCGCTCCAACCAGTCCCGCGCCGCCGAGACGCCGCAGTCGCCCGCCGACGACCTCGCCGACGTACAGCAGCTCAAAGTCAAGTACGTCGCCCAGTCGATAGATGGCGCTGGTGTAACTGATTGTGGGACAGATTGGACGAGCTAGTGTCTTCACGGTACTCTAGCCAACTTTCAAGGTCACGTCGTCAGGTCACATTAAATGACCTGCCTCAAGGCGGATGTTTGAAAGTCTGATATCACGCCTTGGCCACAGTTACTGAGGTATCAATGTGAAACTTTTAGGATTGCGTAAAGTCATCAGTGTGTACAAAAATTCTATCTCGGAATTTTGATATCGGTGACCTAAGGTCGGGTCAATTTCGTGACCTCCCCATGCCATTGGAGGAATATTTGAAGGCTTTCTTATTCAAGGGAGAACGTCATATTTGAATAATGTTATAATAGGATATTACTGATGATCCAAGTGCAAATTTTTTAATGTGCGAGATGATAGCTGATGCCATTGTAAATATTATAAGGTGAAAAGATATGATCATGATATGGCA
>JARBER010052534.1:0-12041 GCA_030265075.1 Balanus glandula | reverse complement strand
TCCTCTGTGCTTGACAACATGATTCTAAATTTGTATAATTTGATACATTTCATATGCCTCAAATAGACAAATTTAAACTTATTTTCTGTTGAAAGTACCTACACGAGGAGCGAGCACCTTCGGTTTGATTCCAGAAGAATAAACATCATATGCCAAGGGTTAGTGATAAGCACGTGCTTGTTGACATAGTTTGCTTTCATACAGTGCGAGTTAAATCAGCCACGCCACCAAAACACAACATAAGAAATACCAAACTTCTTTTTCTGGTCAAGTTTGTTTGTCAGTGTTCATACAGCATTGCAGAAGCGCTCTTGTAACCCCTTGCTGTCACAAACTGTTTTATAATAACAGTAAAGTTCATATGACGTGTCTTTTTCGCAGATAAAACGTACCGTTTCTTATTCCACTGCAGTTTTTGGTGCAGCAAAATATACCACTCGTGCCGCTCCACCAGCCCCGTGCCATCACAGCGTACACAGTAAACAACGCTGGGGTAAACAAGGGCCGTGAAACGACCGACGAACTGCCTCGGAGAGAGGAGAGCGGTCCAAACTGAGAGCGAAAGTCCATCGGCGCCCGTGTTCCCAGTGCAGCGTCTGTCGGCCCGCCCGGCTGCCCTCCGTCGAGACAAAGAAGAGAGAGAGAGAGATCCGCCGCGCGCCGTGGGAGGGTGCCGCGCCGGCCCGGGTCGCGACCCCACCGTCGCCGCTCACAAACCGTCCCAGCGAGACCGAGAGTGTTCGGTCCGCCTGACAGCCAGATGATTACCAGCTTTTACAGGACTAATGGACAGTGATCCAGCTGAGAAGTCTGTGGTCGCGCTCAGCTGTCGTCACCTATCGACGGGGTGATTCAAAGCCACGGCACATTAACGAGCATTAGGTGATGGGGAGGGAATTTGTGTATGATGAAGAGGCTAAAAGGCGCTTGGTCAATTAAAGCAGCAAAAAGAACGGCACAGCTGATCTGCGAATTACCGGCACGGCAGTTCCGGTGCGATATGCTGCTGTCATGCACAAAATTAGGATGAAAAATGAGGACATGCTTAGTTAGCATTGAAAGAAATAGTATGGAAAAGACTTAATGTATGATGAGAACCTGCTTATTTGGAGTTCTTCTATAGACTGAAATAATTATGATATTCTCGTCACAATTAGAATGAAATTAACATATCATTTTGCGGCAGAGAAGTCAACTACCACTAAGTAATATAGAAATAGAGTAGTAGTGAAAGAGTAATTAGCTGTCATTGGATTACGCGTAAAGCGTTGTGCTTAATTTAACATTAAATAATAAGTGTAAAGTTGAAAAATTACTTGAACTATCTATATAGTCATTGACATTCCTATTCGTTACTCCTAATAATCTAAAATTCTACCTCAATATCGTCCAATCTACAATGATGTGGGTCAGATACAAGAATCGTCCGCAATATGACAAGCAGTGGTCGGACAACTTTCAGTCTGAAGCGGTGTAAACTGGAAGTCAGACAGATCGCGAACAAAGCAACACTGTCGAGTTATCGATAATGATCACCGCAGGCCACTGGGAACCTTTACTGCAAACGTATTCGTGTGTCTCGACCAGTAGCTTGCATAACATGTAGTTTAACCGATACCGAGGAATGTGAGAATTTTGTCTTAGACCTTGCTTAAGTAATATACCCACCATTCCACATATCCATTGGTATCAGTGAGTTGAGATCACCCAGTGTGTTAAGTTACCTCTGATGTAGATTGTAGGATGTATATTGTGTTGGTTGAATCTCTCAATTGCGCATCTGTTTGTCACCCTCTTTCAAATATATAGAGAATACAATCCGTGGTATTGAAAGATCAGACCCTCAACGATGACAGCTAATTTTGAGCTTATGAAAGAAGACACAAGCATGGCAGAAGTTTTATTTCCGACATCTTTTCTTTTGCGAGTACTGGTGGTCCGTATTACAGTGATTAAACAGCCGGTTGGGGCTAGACATTCAGTCTCAAAGAATATTTGACGTCAAGTAACATTCAGCTAACAAAAGCCGATCAGTAACAATTCAATCTTTGGATGATGATCAATTCCTACCGAAGGTATATTTCTTTAGCACGTTACTGACGGTAAGATAACACGAGGATACACTTCGCATTTGCGTGCTAGCTGACCAGTGACCACCCTAGTTGTCGATTTAGTGAAACGGACTGGCAAGATAGCCGCTGAGGTCATGAAAGCTACACGCCGCAGAGCTGGGTGCTCTATTCTGAGTCTCCGAGTCTCACCACCGTGTGAACTGTGTTATTTGAATTCTGACGGGAGTCGCCAGATAGTTGATGTGGGACCGGGTTCGCGTCTGACACTGAAGTAAGTGTGTTAACAATGACATATCACGCGCAAGAATATAATATAATGGACGCGCGCCTAAAAAGAAAATATTAGACGAGCCGAAGTGGAGTGTTATTGGATACTGTGAAGCTCATTATTACTCTTGGTGTTCTTTTTTAGACTTCACATTACGATCCATAAAATCATGTATTTGTTAGCAAAATCTGTTTAAAAAATGATGACAAATAAGGAAACGGTTTCTCAGTTGCATGATTAATCTGTTTACCATGCAACTGAAAGACCGGCACGTGTTCATCTATATCGACCTATGATTGAAGTTCCGTCATGGATCTTCGATATGATCATGTTCAGTTGAGTAACCTCAAAGTATTTTGTGAAATGTTATATTTTTTTTTACGGCGAAAAAGTCACAAATAAATAATACGTGACTTGGAGGGAATGTGGCGAAATTCGACCACCCCTCGGTTTTTTGAGCTAGTGACAAAACTGTTACTGATATATGAGCTTCACACATAATGTGAAGTTTTAGACCTTGAGTCGTTTCAAGTCAGGTCACCAGACCAGGTCACGTGATAACGTAATCTAAATAAGTTGTGGTCGTACCACACCAGTCATCATCCTACCAGCCATTAACAAAGCTATCACACTACCAGCCATTAACAAAGCCATCACACTACCAGCCATTAACAAAGTCATCATCCTACCAGCCGCATACAAACATTGCATGCTTATAAGAGACATTCATTTACGACATGATGTATATTGTAGGGCCCTGCAGAGTATGACGTCACTGATACTGAGAAAATGGGTGTACTATATACGGCCAAGCTGGCCGTATATAGTACACCCATGGCCTCAGTATCAGTGACGTCATGCTATGCCTAACCTTATGTTCTAGTAGCCTTGGTATGTTTCATACCATCAGCCCCTTTGGTTCCGGAGATGTGAACAAAGAGGACCGGAAGTGGATAGATTCAGTAACATTCTTGCTTATTTTCTCTGCAGAGGCACACAACTTTATCCAATCTAACTAGCCTTTTTTGGGTGAGACATGCGTCCGAGATTGTAACTGTTTTATCCCCGTTTGTTAAACGTTCGTAAGCCTCATCCGCCCTATGTTAAACAGATGGAAGCTTCCATTTCTCGCCACGCGTTTGCTGACACCGCCCCGGGATTACCTGAGCTATACAATCTGGTAACAATTCAGCTTCAATAAGTGTTTTTCTCATGATGTATATCAAAATAGCATACAAACATACATGCATACATACATACATACATACATACATACACACACACATACATACATACATGCATTACATATATACATACATACATACATACAAATATAGATACATTTATACGTACATATATGCATTCATACTTACATACATAAATTACCCGATTTACCAGTAAGACCCGTCTTAGATGACCTGTCTGACTCCAGCTTGGCATTTCAGCGGTCCGCCTCCGTCTAAATCAGGAAGTGATTCAGTCACAACGCAACACCACGTCATTAATGTCAACACACGTCCTACGATGCTGCCTGTTCGTGACCGTCTCAGTTTTATGACATAATATTTCAGTTTCCCATCGCATATTTCCTTAATCCTGTTTTGAATTCGAGCTGGCATTTTCCTGCTCCTCCAACACCACGGAGTGGATAACCACGCCACAAAGTGGATAACCCGCTCTCATACACTGGGAGCGGAAGATTCGTGTTCCGGCGCCCTGAGTTCCGGAGCAGTGAGTTCCGGCGGAGTTCCGGAATCCGGACCGAGTCGCCGCGTCTTCCACGCTGCGGTCTGGCAGCGATACCCGCCCGGTCCGGCTATCGCCCGACATTTCCTGCGCCCACATGCTTACAACAGCGGCGTCGGCCCGCGGCGTGACATCACCTTCCGGTCTCTATCTGCGTCCCGACCTCGTGACCGCGGGCTCACAGTGACGCGGGACCCTGTGGACCGGCCGGGGCTACTCGCCAGCGTGTCCGGCTGGACACTGTGCCGTGTTGTGGAGGTGTTGCTGGGTGGGGACCTGTGCCGTGTTGTGGAGGTATATCGCCGGGTGGTTCCGCGGCAGACAGCCGATTAACGCCCAGCTTTGACGGTCATGGTGGGCAGTGGGCGGGAGGCAACGCCGGCAAAGGCCGAAATAGCAGCACCTGGGAGAGCCAAACACGTCTGTCTGAAGCCAGGGCTGCTAGGGGCCAGGGCTGCTACTGCTGTTGCTGGTACACTGGGCAATGGCGCCGGTGTATACTGGGTGGTTCTGCTGGTAGTACTGGCACACTGGGTGGCGTATGGGAGCATATACCAGTGGCCGTGGTCTGTGTCGCAACTCCTCCCCTCCCTGCGGCGGCGGCGGCGGCGGCGGCGGCGCGGCGGCAGCACCCGTGCAGACTGCTGCCGCGGGTGCCGCAGGTGCCGCCGGCTCCCAGGGGGTCACGGGTCAGCGGCGGGTCACGCTGCGGTCACGAGGCGGCCCGGCTGCCATGTGTGAGCGGCCCTGGGCGGGTCTGCACGCAGCCCGGGCCGGCCGCCCCGTGCCACCGAAACGGGGTTACGACCGGCCGGAATCTGTGTCACCCGACACCTGACTCCTGCGGCCGGCGGCGGCCGGTAGCAGCGGCCAGAGCTGCTGAATACGGCAGGCTGCGACCCCGGACCGAGCATGTCCAGTGTCTACCCCACCGGTCTGGACGTTACGCCCACTAGAACGCCGCACACGCTCTGCCCACTCTAAAGGCCGCCCATACTGATCCTCGCATGCGGGGACGAGTCTGCGGGGCGGCATATATTTCGATCATTTTGGGGTTGCTAGGTCGGGGTGGCGGGCTGGTTTGCGTATTGCAGAAGTTGCAGTCTTGCACGCCAGGTGGTATTCTGTGTCAATATTGTCAACTTTATTTATCATCTTTGGAGAAACTCAGTTTAACTCACACGGGGTAAAATCCTCTCAACCGACAGAACGAGGTTGCATGATTTTCATCCCGTGTGCGCTTCTAGATATTTAAAAGAGTACAATTGACAATATTGACACATATTACCATCTGGCGTGCCAGTCTGCAACTTTTCCGACACGCAAGCCACCTGCACCCAGACCTAGCTAACTTAAAGCGAGTAAAATACCTGCCGCTCCACCCACTCGCCCCCGCATGCCTCAGCTGTGTGGCCGCCTTCCCGCCGCGCCCGTTCCGCCCCCTCCCTCCGCCTGCTCAGCTCCCCGTGTCCAGTGGGTTGGAGGGACCGTATTTCACGGGACAGTGTTATGACCGCATAAATACGGGACGTCACCGTGAACAGAGATGACAGTGCAGGGTTGAAGGAGTGGGTGCACAAGAGGCTTTAAATGTCCACGGCAGGGCCGTATGTGCCAGTCACGTAGGCCGTATAAATGTGAGCAGAACATGATTGTTCTCGAGTCACTTCACATGCAAACCATTGTGTTGGAGATCGGTGAGAGAATATCGCCAAATAAGCGGAGATGATTGGCGATAATAGTTGTATTAAATTACACTCACGCAATCTCTAATATGGTGTAAAATATCAAACAACACATTTGGACACAATGTATCTTCAACGTTATTTTGTAACTCAGCGATGACTAGCAATGTGACTATAGTATTAGCGCCGTCAGGTTTATTCCGAATAATAACGGGGTTGTCGTCAGTAATTCATGTAATTCGACACCTAGTGATGTATCTCGTCTCTTCGGCTAAATTTTTGTTTTTACTCGAGTTTGATTAAGCTGCGTGACAAACTATAAAACACCTGTCAAGCGATCACCATACAATAGTTTATATTTTTACGAACAAACTTGGGTCACAATGCAAACACTTCACACAAATAAACAGCTTTTAGCTGTGTCGAAACCTAATATCATAATGAGATTGTGATATTTTAGTTCTCAGATAATTGACAGTGAGTGTGCAAGTCACGCAAATCTGGATAAGTGCTTACAAGGTCCGAAGTGGCCGACGAATAGTCCCGGAGGCCATCCAAAAATGGCAACAGAAGAATATATTTGTGTCTTGGTCAATGCGATAGCTGGCGTTGGATGCATCTTCTTTATGTTGTATACGAAAGTAATATCCGTGGATGTGAATACACATATTCAGAGTCGTATTCCTCGGTAAACGACTGATTAGCGAGCTCGGTATACCTGAAATGTGCGGTGTGTCCGGTATGCGTGTCTGTCTGGTAAGACATGGCATTTCCTATCCGGTAAGAATGACTTATGATATTTCCCACGAACTCTGATCTACGAGTCACCCTCATCGATGTCTACTGTAGTGTAAGCTGAGCCTAGTGCCTAGTGTAAGCTCAGTACAATCTTGCCATACGAGCCAAAAAAGCAAGCTAAAAACAACAAGAGCCCGCAATACAAAACAAAACAAAACAAACAAAACACAAACAAACAGCACACTTACCTTGCCGGTATAGTAGACACTCCACTCGAAAACTTGATATAGCCTACGTCTGTGTGTCACACCACGTGGCCATGGATCCGCGACCGGTCCGTACCAATCTCCCGGCAGTCACGAGTGTCCCGTCACCGCACCGTCACCACAGCCCCAGCCGTCACGTCACGTCGGCTCACAACACCCGACTGGCCGCGGCCTCCCCGACCACCACCGCCCGCCGTCCGCCGTCACCACAGCAGCCGCCGCCGTGGGCGGAGTTCCAGAAACTGCCGCGGGGAGGCGCGTCAGTCGCGCAGAGCTGCAAAGCTCGCGGAGAGAAGCTCGACCAACACGCGGCGATGTTTGTTGAGGACGGTGGTGACCTGCCTGGGTCTGATAGTTAGCACTTGGCTGGTGTAGACACCCAGGAGAAAGGCGATTTCGTTGCAGTTTAAACAGCTCCGAGAGAAACGAGAGAGGTCTGCACGTATAGGTATTGTGTTTGATGCTCAAACAAGTTATGCAGGGGCATGCATTGCTTTAACACTTACAAGTCCCTTTTAATCCTCATATATTTATATACATATAACATGGGTATCTAATAAAAGTATGTTATATTTTATTATATTTATTATTAATATGATAAATTAACATTTATACATCATTCTCCATCTATACAAAATCCGGACGCCAGAGACCCACCCGCAGCGCGGTGCACTCCTACAATCAGCTGTCTTTCACCCCACACGACACACCATTCCGACACCAACTGAAGCGACACAGGCACAGTGTGTAATGTGCACCGGGAGGCGAGGTAACCTGAGTCGAATTATCGTGGATCCTGGCAGCATTAATTCGTGACCTGTGATTGTCGTTTGTAATCAATCAATAAATCAATCAGTTTATTAAACCCCTCCATCAGATGGCTTTTCAGTGGGCATCGTCATGAACAAGAATGAGTTGAATGGCGGCATCAAATACATCGTAAAATACATCGTAAAAACACACTGTGATTAAAATCAAATTACAACTAACTACAACTAACATTAAAACCTCACAACTAACATTAAAATCTCAGTCACAGTCCTCGCTTTTAAAGAGCAATTTCTTAGCAGCGGTACGAATCGTATTCACACGGACTCCGATGTTCTGACGTCGGCTGGCAATCTGTTCCAAGCCAAGACTGATCTGTACGCAAATAATGTGCATGCATACTGCATAGTGAGGTGTGAACAGGACTGTGAATGTCAATGTTGGGGTATGTGCAGCCCTGCCATGTGTCCATCTCGTCCATGTGCATAAGCATATAAAGAGCGATAATGAAAAGCCACTGAAGTGGACAGGGCCTACTCTAATTAAATGTATGTGGTGGGCCACCTTAGACGAAGGCCACCACCATCTCCTTTGAAGCCCAGTGACTTCAAAGGAAGGGTGATTGAAAGGCGGTCGCTACGTTATTATTTTGGTCGCTACGTTAATGATCAAACACCTTGCTCGTTTTTAGAAAAGTCCATGCATTATTCCACTAGATAAGAGTAACCGTTTTATTCCACAACAGTATCTATTTAGTACCCAATTTATTTCATTATAGCACACAGTACACATCTATACAAATGGTCACACCAAATGAATACCGACCGATCCAATAAGTGGAAAATTGAATATTGCACCACCCGTTGGGAGCAGGTCTCAGTATGGGAGCCTGCATGACTAGCTCGCGTCACGCACTGCGTGTCCAGACGCCGCGACGTTTTGTAAGTTCTCGTGACCGGCGGCATCGGCAGCTAGTCGTGGCTGCAACACGGAAAGATGGTCGTGACTTAACTGAACACCAGTTATGAAAGTGATCACCGGCTACATTGGATGCCGATGTATGTCGAGGTGTCGGTGTTTTGTCTCGTCAAGCCGGATTCCAAATATATCAGTTTCATCCTGCTAAGCTGACTGAGTCAGTGGTATAGGCAATCATTTCCTTAAATGCAAACCGTGTGTCACCAACTAATCGATCAGGCAATGAAATTTATCATTTCTTCCTGAAGTTGTTTTATGCTTATTAATGCCCGCTTCACTGAGTTTTGCTTTGCCAGATAATGCAATACTTTAAGCAATTCCTAAATACATTATGTTCTGTTGGTATGCCAGAATGTCTTATTTTAGAAAGCGATCAGCTTAAATTATAAGCAAGTAGTCGATTTTGGCATGATGAATGCCTACACAATTACAATGGGGTGTTATCTTGCAGGTACATACATCATTTCAGTCATTGCAGCGAGACAAGAACTATAATGACTGTATGTATAGCACTATCCATAATGATACTAAATCACTGGCCGATCTCATTGTATTCCATTGTCTTCCGGATAGCCTTTGATATTCCAGATGAATGAAATGATGATCATAGTATTTCTGGTAAATATCTATTGGTTAAGTACACAAGTATGTAATTTAAAAGATCAATAATTTGATATACGTCATTCCTCTTCCAAGGTTATATTGCTATCATTTAAGCAAGAGTATACTGTATACTAATACTGTCTTTCGTATCATTTCCATTCAGGTTTCGTTTCGCTATTTTGCAATTTGCTTCGCTTCGCTATTATTTTGTGTTTTCTATAACCTCTTTGCATCACTGAAGGAATAGTTCTGCATTTCTCGAGGTTTGTTCCCACGCGACATGAAAGTTCAAGCGAGAAAATCAAAGGTCGTCCGCGTGAAAATGTCTTCATAATGCTAAAAATAGCAAAAATACTATCAATATAGATGCATATTGCCTCTTGCCAGAATGAGTGCACAAAGAAAACATACGAAAGCAATACATTCATGTTCTTGTCTTTCTTCTGGTATGTAAATTAGTGGCGATAAACTTTTCCAAACGCAAAAAATCAATATTTTCGGGGAGGCCACATCACATATAATGGACATCCAGAGTGAAAGAAGGAGCATTATACATATAATAGACATCCAAAGTGAAAGAAGGAAAAGTGAAACCTTTTAGTTCGTACCATGCTGCAACCGTATGTTCCCGGGCACATAAGGGCTGTATTTAAATTAGTTCATGAAACTATTTCACCCTGACATTCATTAAGCAATTTGTGAAGTATGTTTATGAGTATCGCAGAGAAGATTTGACTGATTCGGTAGTGCCCAAGTATATTCATTTAAACAATTTTGGCTTTTAAACTAAACTTTACAATATTTTGAGGATAAGGTCAAAACAATATTTATAATAATTGCGGAGAACAGTCCATTACTATAAGTGCAGTCCACATCATAAGCATCATAGCCTTGAGACTCAGCGTTTAGTGACACCCATGTTTTAGCTTGTTTAAGTTTCTGAGAATCGCAGAGAAGATTCGACTGATTCGGTAGTGCCCAAGTATATTCGTTTAAACAATTTTGGCTTTTAAACTAAACTTTATAATATTTTGAGGATAAGGTCAAAACAAAATTCATAATAATTGCGGAGAACAGTCCATTACTCCAAGTGCAGTCCAAATCATTAGCATGCTAGCCTTGAGACTCCGCGTTTAGTGACACCGATTTTTTAGCTTCTCTCGGCCAAGGCTATAGAACCGAACATTTGCGAATCGTTACACACCTACATCGATTTGTCAGTGTTTAACACTGGAAGCGCAGCGGACCCGGCAGGGTGCCGGCGGATGGGGTGAGTAAGCCACCTCCCCACCTGGCCGGCGTCTATCGGGCCACTGCTTGGTATTCCGCTGCGAAGTAGCGGTACAGACGGCGAGCGGGCCTGTTTCGCCCGGAGGTCAGCCGGCCGAGGTCACCACCCCGCCCTCCCCTTCCCTCCCCTCCCCCCCTCCCCTCCTCCTCGCCACGCTCGTCACACGCAGGCCGCCGATATTCCGCAGCAAGATTGGCAATCAGGTTCCGGTCGAGCTGATTTCGCTTTCCGCTCGCTGTTGTGATGCTAAGGAGGTCCTGAGTGCACAGTTCGGGAAGGTCGTGACCTTGCGCCCGAAAGCAAAACAACGAAACCGTTCGGTAGCATTGTAACACCGAGCTGATGCCATACTACAATAGAGATTGCCGAGAGCATAACAGTGAATACTGGAAGTGTGTGGTTGGTGTAAATAACAGTAGTTATTATATTGAAAACATGCTTGACACAGGTTGAAATATGGATGAGAAATTGCGATGAATACAAAATGAATACAAAATGACGTACAATGACAATGACGTTCAATGACAATGACGTTCTGAAAAGTATCTTTCAAAATAAGTATATAGTTGGCAAATTGGATCAAGTTGACAATGGCCCAGAATTTATTCGACAAAAAAACAGCACCCTTCATATATTTTCCAGCGAAATATGTCCAGGGCTAACGGTGGTGCGCGTTTTTATTAATAAGCGTGTCATTAATTCATCATTTCCCGCCACTGTATACCATGTTTTTGTCGACATTTATCATGTCTTCACGCAAGATAAATCTCTTGAGCCGTTACCTGTCACCAATCGGTGACAACAGAGAAAGCATTCACTGCAATATTGAGCTTGTGCCGCAGCACCCCTTTCTCTGCTGTCGAAAGCGATAATGCATTGCCTAGTGATTTATCAGCAATATATCGGATGAAGCCTGTACCGAACAAAACGGAAATGTCGTGCTGTGTGCACTCATCCACTCAAATACGCAGATGTCGGTAGAAGCACACGGGATACCTTCTCTTCACGAGGCTCTGGGATCACAATTCTCTCATGCATGAACTCATAAGTCGCTCGATAAACATGTGTTAAAATGTTAGCAATGGTGTCATTTGTTTAGGCTAAAGAAGACTTAAGTGAACTCTACAAGGTCATAAGACACAATAGGATGATGTGGCGCTTAAGTGCCCATTGACCACTCCAGTTCCACACGTTGAAACAATTTATTCTTTGTACAGTAGTCTTTCAACGTCAACAGAGCAGATCTCAAAGCTGACAAAGTTTTACGGATATAGTAATTTGGTAAATTTTCACAAAGTTTAATTGTGAACTTATCTTACTTCGGGACACTCACTTTTTTTGATGAGTTTGTAGCCAGACGAGTGACACTCACATCTGTTCATGATCAGCATTAAGCTCACAGCATTGACGCATTGCATCCGTTTAAGGATCCAAACAGATTTCCATCTATGCCAGTCTTCTTACAAACAAGGAGTCCGACTTGCGGTCATTGACTGAATGTGACGGGTGTTACAAGACAACAAGCACTCCAACATCCTCTTTCTTTCTTTCAAAATCGCCTGTAACATCAGGAAGCTACGCCCTGCACGGGGAGACAGCTCCATCACTTCGGACATCCGCCTTCTA
>JARBER010052423.1:0-12042 GCA_030265075.1 Balanus glandula | reverse complement strand
GAGGAGGAGGCGGAGGAGGAGGAGGAGGAGGAGCAGGATCATGCATTTTTATATGATATAGTTATGTTTATCATAATGGTGAAAATAGTAGGTATATGTTGGGGTGATCAATAACATGACAATATGTGTTGTTATGTACAAGATGACCCAAATTACAAAATATACTTTTCTTCTCATAACATTTTCAAGATTCAACATTCCACCCAATGCATACGTTAAGTAAGAAGCTGTGCTGGAGTTTCGTAAAATGATAAGGATTGGAAGGCTTGGATAAGGATTGATATCTTGCCTGGACCAGTACCTTTGATTTATAAGCAATTGCATGACGCCAAGTGATCCGATTTCTTCCAAACTGTGGCATAACAAGGGGATATAACAAGGGGATTGATATGTACGTTGAGCAAGACAAAATAAAACACGAGTATCTGCACGCGCTTGTGTTTTATTACAGATCCTTTTACGACACTTTTGCATGAGTCCCACGGGGTGGTTCATTAAAAGTGTCGGAAAATAAACAGCTATATTTTTCACCAAACTTGATTAATTTAAGTACAACTTAGTACACGGGTAGAAAGATTCATAAGGTATTATTGGTACAAAAATCAGACAGTTGTCTTGCACAGTTTTGCCGCTGCATGGTTTTGTGCAGAACATGATTAAAAAGCGTTCCGCGCCTGGACCGGCAGTTTGATACATCTGCCCGAACCGTCACCTTTGGTTTATAGGCGATTGCATGACGCATAGTGATCCGATTTGTCTCAAACCGTGACATGATAAATACTTTGAGATAGACTTTGAGCAAGTAAAAATAAATCACGAGCACCTGGACGTGCTTGTGTTTTATTAAAGATTCTTTTCCGACACTTCTTTATGAATCCCATGGTACCTATGTAAACAACCTCGCCCGATTATTGTCCAGTGCTCCATTCCACGGAGGCCAACAGACGGGTCTCCGGCTGAGGCCCATCATGCAGGTCACTCTGTAAGTCTCAGGTCGGCCCGTAACGGCAGGAAAATTAATAAAACCGCCATCAAAAGGCCATAACGCCGGCCGATGTGCGGATAAGAATGACCTGGACCGCGCCGGGCCATTATGTCTCGCACACAAACGTGGCGCATCAGTAACGAGCGACACTATCTGGCGCGCCTGATGTGGGCGGCGCGGCGCGACAAAGCCGGCGCGCGGCCTGAACGGCGCACTCACGGCGCCATAACGGCCGCCCGGCGCCGCTGCAGGTCAGCGGGCCGGCGGGGAGGGGAGGGGACGGGGAGGGGACTGCAGGGATGGTATCCGGCGTGTCGATCATGAGGCGATCGGTCATTTATTGTCATTACGCGCTGCAGCCGACCCATCACTGCCGCCCCGCTGACGGCCCTGTCAGTGACGTCACCGCCGCTGACATCGCTGTCCGTGACGTCACTGGAACGCAGGAGCGGAGCCGGCGGACAGAGAGCGGGGAGCAGGTGATCTCCTGTCCGCGAGGCTTATTTCCTCCACAGCATCAAGATGACAAACACCAGCGACAACGTTTCAAGAATGGATGAATTATTTCCAATTTACGACACTCTTGACGAGGGATAGGTTTGAAATGACTGTCTTTCCCGTGGCTGCTGTCGCCGCCGTCGCCGCTGCCGCCGGCCGCCACCGCCTGGGGGGTCGGCGCCTGCCCTACCGCCGGCCGGCCGCGGCCGCTGATGGCCGCAGGTCAGGGAGCGGTGCCGCCAGCAGGCTGAAGTGGCTGACGGCCTGGCGCCGAGCGAGCCGGATTGATGGCGACCCGCTGACGTGGCGTCCTGCAGCCCGGAACTGACACCACGCTCTGCAATGACGCGCACGCGGCAATTATGGCGCCCCGTGCTGAGACGGCCCACCAAGCGAGCCCTGCAGGGGGGCTGATAGCGATAACCCTTGCACAGCAGAAGGTCGTTGAGACCCGGGGCAGAACGGGCACTGGTAGGTCCTCAGACCGACAGTGACTGCCCAAATGACTCGAATATGTCTAGTTTTCTTTATCATCGGCTGGTTCTGCTGCCATCAATATTGAATGTAAATTGAGCAGTACTGCGCCTCAATAGCTCAGAAAAATGGTTTGCCGTTCATGAGAGCGTTGATGCTGTGCCGCATAACACAAAGCGGCTGATTGCAGGCGATGCTGTGCCGCAAAACACAAAATGCCTGATTGCAAGCGATGCTGTGCTGCATGACAGATCTTTCTGCTTAAAGGGAGTGTCCCGCCGTTCCGAAGTTGTCAAATAATGTCAAATCCATGCCGCAATAAGGAATAACAATATTTGTTTGCTGAACAAGAATATGGCTTGTATTTTCGTTAACAGCGCTCAATTGAATAAAAAGCTATGCTTTAATATAAGGGCTGACGACGTTATATAAACGAATGTTGGGCAGCAATGCTTCCAAATATATGGCAGTAATTTATTTCAGGCAATTCTGGTGGATAAATGACAAACAATTGTCTTTGCTTTAAACACACTACCGCCTATCTAGAAACGAGACAAGCAATGCTTTTCAAGGTTTTATTTTAAATGAAGTCGACTAGGATAAACATTTGCTTCAGAGAGACAACGTCATCAATAATAAGGCCGAATACTAATCACATGGACCTTACTATTTAGGTAAAAATTAAACTCGGAAAACTTTTGTATTAGACAATTGTTGTTGTTAACTATTGTTGTTAACAATAACTGCTGCCATACTTAATTTCAAAGCCAAGCTATCTTAAATTAAATCTAATGGTAAGGTTAGACAGCCCTTTTAACAATGCCTTGTCACATTTCAAAACAATTAAATGAGGAAAGGCGAATAACCGAACTAGATAAGATGATTTTCATATATGCGAATTAGAAATAGAAAGATAAACGAGCTTCTAACACACTGACACAGTTAACCTGCACTAACGCACGCTATTTGGCAAAAGGCAGTTTATAAGTCCGAGCCAAGAGAGGCTCTGGACGTAAACGTTCCTTAATTACTGCAGCTGTCCATTTTCGCAGCATTAAAACTACATCATTCAAGTGTTCTCATCCTGCCACGCTCGGTACAAGTTACAAATTGTTGAGTGCGTTTTATGATTTGATTCATTATTTATCTTCCTTGCACCCGTGACCCGATTTGGACCATTCGCCATGGTATAGGTGGTAGGTGGAGGATTGAGGCTTTACGACTCCGCCACTGCCGTCATTTATACATATTGGGTCACTTACGTAAACCGACCTAATCGTGGGAGCCGAATGGCATACAACATCAGAATGACATTCAGGCATCCAGACATTAGACGAACAGCCAGCAGACATCCAGACATCCAAATACACATCCAGGCATCCAGCCATCCATACCTACAGACATACAGCCAAACTTCAGCCAGGAAGCCGTGTATTCCTAGCTCGAAGTTCTCCCGAGTGATCAGCCCGGGCCCCAGACCGAAGTGCAGCAGACAAGGAACAGGTCATGGGCCTCGAGCAAGCGTGTCTTCTAAGCAAGCAAACCTTCTAAAATTTGAGCGACGGAGACATTTTGAAGTTGTTTTGTTTTCTTCATGCAACAACAATAACGAATAAGCGTAATGTTAACATCATACAATGTTGCAGGAATGCATCCACTTTCCACCCACTCCCGACGACCACGGCTATGCATTTTCTCTCGCCATCGAATCCAGCAAGTCAATAATTTATAGCTACATTGTGAAGACAAGGCTGGAGCAGCAGTGCTGAATTTTAAACATAATCAGGAAAGCTTTGTCAGAAATCTAAGGAAGTTTGTCTAAACCTTTTTCAGATAAACCTCCATTTCTGGTCATATCACTACAGGGAACGGACACCGCTTGCGACCGACCTGTGCTATGTGCGTGGTCCTGACCGTGACCCTGATCGTGACCCTGAACGTGACCCTGACCGTGACCCTGACTGTGACCCTGACCGTGACTGTGACCGTGACCCTGACCGTGACCCTGACCGTGACCCTGACCCTGTCCGTGACCATGACAGTGACCCTGACCGTGACTCTGACCGTGACCCTGACCGTGACCCTGACCGTGACTGTGTCTGACTGGAGCTGCAGCTGCCGGGTCCGCCCCGCCACGGCCCGCCGCTCGGGTCGGGGTCGGGTCGCCCACTCCGGGTCGGGCCGCCCTGGGTGGGACGCGGCCGCCGGGGCTGCGAGGTGTCAGTCGCTCGGCCTCCGGGGCGTCTGTAGGACGGCGCCGGCCGGTCAGATTGATGATGTGGGGCCGCCGCACCGCGCGACGCCCGACTCCGGACACCGTGTCTGTTATAATCGATCAGCACCCGGCTCGCCCAGATAGTGGCCCGATTAACTCAGAGTCACCTCACCCAGATAGTAGCACGACTCACTCAGCACCCAGATAGAAGGCCAGCTTACACATATATAGTATCCCGGCTCACACAAATAGAAGGCTGGGTAACCCGGCTCACACAAATAGTAGGCTGGGTAGCCCGGCTCCCCGTATAGTGGACAGTGTAGCCCGGCTCCCCATATTGCTTTTTAATTTACATTTTACATATTTTGTTAGCAAAGGGATGTTTAGGCAGACAAACATCACTGTGCTGCAAATTCGTCTCAAACCCGTTAGTTGGCGGACACAAGCAAGCTCATTTCTTTTTCTACTTGCTCGGGAATATTTAGGAGCTGAAGATTTAGTTTTAAAACGTCATCTCAGTGTGTGCTACTGCTGTGTCTACATGGAGGAGAACAAACTGCTAACAGCCTTTTCACGGTTAATTTTTGCGCTACTAAAGATAACATTGCTAAGTGTAACATAAGTGGTGTTTTGGTATAGAGGTTTAGTATGTTTTACAATCCAAGAAATGCATTACTGATTTAGCCGACATTATCACTAGTTACTCAATAATTGTGGAAACATTCATTAAGCTTATAACAACTCTATGATACGCAATGAGCGTTTTTAAAGAAAAAATGCGTCTAGAGGCTGGCGTGTTGACCAGAAGGTGCTGCCGTCTGGCGGGCCGTCGGATGGGACGATGACGTCAGCGGTGGGGGGGGGGGGGACAAGGGGGACACGCTGCGGCCGGGACCGTCCGGCGGACGGGCTATGCGGCTTGGCTTTGTCTATGTGCGTGCGGTACGCGGGTCGGACCGTCGGCAAATGGCCGAATAATCATTTCGTGGCGATTGTGGTGACTCCCACGCCACAATCGCCACGTAATGCTTTTGAAACAAAAGTTTTAGTTATAGGCGTCAGGCGGATTCAATCCTTATCTTTCTAATTACCACTAAACCTCACATTGCTTACAATATTATGTCTTACCATCGTATCAAAAAATTACGCGGAACATTTCTAGCAAAAATTGCATATAAAAGTTCACCCTAATGCTTATATAATAATACCTCAGCAATGCTATGTTTAGTACCTAATAGGTACTTTCCTCAGCAGCGCAAAATCAATCATGGAAACGGCTAGTAATATTTCACCGACGTGAGGGGGTCTGAGCCTGTCGAGCACAGTTGCAAACTTATCGCACCGACGCGAGGGTGACCAAGACAAAGCGACGGAAGTGCATCAGAACATTAACGCGCCTTATTATATAGGTCGCGTCGAGCCTGGCAGTCCCTCACATACAAACACCAAGGCAAGAAGGAACACTGCCTAGTACCGGCCGGAGGGTGTCCTTCTGCGGTGTCCCTCTGCAGTGTCCCGGCCCGTCACAAATCACGTGTCCCCCAGCACCGACGTAAACAACATAAACGTATACTACACAGTGTTACACCGTCAACATGAAGTCAGAGTCCACACCCCACTCCCTCCGGTCTGCCCCGACAGAAGTGCCCAGTGCCCACCCCTCCCAGGCCGCCTGCAGCCCGCTCTGACTCACCGAACATGCTGTCTGCGCGGCGGGCCGGCGAGCCGCTGCTGTCGGCGGTCACTTCCAGCGGCCTCTCAGCTGACCCGGTGACCTCCGACCTGCGGTGACCGGACGCGTCCGGACCGCCTCCGAACGTCACCAGGTCGCTCGGCGTCGCCAGGTGACCGGACATGCTGAGAGCGGGGACTGCTGCTGCTGCTGCTGTGCCCGCTGTGACGGCTGTTGCTGTTGGGGCGGCTGGGGCGGCGTCGGGTGAAGAGTTGGCGGCGGCGGGCGGCGGCTGTGGGCGGCGGCGCGGGGTGACGGGTACGACTCGGCAGTTCGGCACACCCGCTCTCCGCGGGTCGATAGCGCCAGAGGAAGCCAGAGGCCGCTCTGATTGGCGGAGCGTCACGCGCGACGGCCGCCGGTTGGTCGCTGCCCGGCGCACCCGACGCTGTTTTGGCGCGCCCTGATTGAACAGCTGAGCTGCTGAGGTGCCACTCTCTCTGCTCGCTCTCTCCCGGATGACTGATCTATCGCTTTGGTGGGTGATGAAGTGCGGCAGGCGGCGCGGAGTGGCGGCGAGGTGCGCTGACGGCTGATTAACCCGCCGTGCCGCCATGCAGGCCACGCCAACACTCGGGACTCCGGGGCTGACACTCCGGACTCCGGGGCCGACACTCCGGACTCCGGGGCCGGTACTCCGGACTCCGGGGGCGACACTCGGGACTCCGGGGCTGACACTCGGGACTCCGGGGCTGATACTCCGGACTCCGGGGCCGGTACTCCGGACTCCGGGGTCGACACTCCGGACTCCAGGGCCGACACTCGGGACTCCGGGGCCGACACTCGGGACTCCGGGACCGACACTCGGGACTCCGGGGCTGACACTCGGGACTCCGGGGCTGACACTCCGGACTCCGAGGCCGACACTCGGGACTCCGGGACCGATACTCGGGACTCCGGGGCCGACACTCGGGACTCCGGGGCCGACATTCCGGACTCCGGGACCGACACTCGGGACAGGCTATGTCGACACTTCAGACACTCCAGGCAACACTCCAGACACCGGGCCTGTTTGTTTTGAGGAGAGTAAGTTGTATTATGGTTAACGTTCGCTTCGCCTCCATGTTCCAAACAAATTAGCGTTAAGTGGGAAAAAACTCTGGGGCCGACACTCCAGACAACACTCCAGACTCACAGCTCCGCAGAGTTGTGTAGAGCTGTCTCGGCTCTGAGGAACTGTCTCGGCTCTGAGGAACTGTCTCGGCTCTGATGAGCTGTCTCGGCTCTGAGGAGCTGTCTCGGCTCTGAGGAGCTGTCTGGGCTCTGAGGAACTGTCTCGGCTCTGAGGAGCTGTCTCGGCTCTGAGGAGCTGTCTCGGCTCTGAGGAGCTGTCTCGGCTCTGAGGAACTGTCTCGGCTCTGAGAAGCTGTCTCGGCTCTGAGGAACTGTCTTGGCTCTGAGGAGCTGTCTCGGCTCTGAGGAGCTGTCTTGGCTCTGAGGAGCTGTCTCGGCTCTGAGGAGCTGTCTCGGCTCTGAGGAACTGTCTCGGCTCTGAGGAACTGTCTCGGCTCTGAGGAGCTGTCTCGGCTCTGAGGAGCTGTCTCGGGTCTGAGGAGCTGTCTCGGGTCTGAGGAGCTGTCTCGGCTCTGAGGAGATGTCTGGGTTCTGAGGAGCTGTCTCGGGTCTGAGGAGCTGTCTCGGCTCTGAGGAACTGTCTCGGCTCTGTAGAGCTGGCGCGGTTCTCCTGAGCTGCCGTCTAACGCTTCAATTGTGGCACCAGGTCCGGCCATTCATCGTAGCGGTCCGGCTGGCAGAAGTGAAATGTAAATATACAGACTGTGAAGTATCCCCAGTAGGAAGGCCTCCACGCTGATTAAATTTCACTTTGCCACAAGGCAGCATATTATGTTTCCACCGGGGCGCATTTAAACAAAGACTTCGCACATAATAAGCGGGGATTTAAGTTAGTTCAAAGTTAATAAGCAGTAAAGTTAGTTCATGCTGACGTATCAAATCTTTTTCGGCAAACTTAAGCTTAATAAGTTTATTCTGTAATTTATCGAGTTGATATTAAATGCTTTTCCATATTCATATGCCTCAGGGACAAGCTCAACTAAAAGTGGTTGAATCACCTACGGTTAGAATATTTAAACTCAGATTGATGAGAGCTCATTTGACTAAAATAACATTACCTACGCGACAAGTCCAATCGGAGTTAAGTCATTTGCAGTCTCGAGTCAAATGCGAGGTCGCAAATTTTTCATCGGGACTTGATTCAAAATGAGTCACGATATACCTCTTAAAAACAATTTAGTGACAAGGATTAATGACAATGGTGAATGACATGGAACCACTTACCCTGGACGTATTGTTCTCAGCCCCCAGTTCACGGTCACGGGTCACGTATATTCCTAAGTGGAAACCTTTACTAAGTACTGACCTTCTAGGAATACCTTCTAGGAATAATAAGTACTGACCTAGTTTAGATGTGTAATCATATACCTGCATTCCTTAACATGTAATGCAAAGTTGTCATGAGTTTTTCCCGAAGCCCGTTCTTATAAATATGTCGTGAAATAATTCGCTACCAGTGCGTTTTCTTAAGATTCCAGAAGCAGTCATAATTTAAAATGTTGTTCGGTGTGTTTGTTTGATTATTCTGTCTACATAGATCAAATAGAACATTATGTAACTTCGTTACATGTCACGGTAAACCATTGAATTTCACATTTTGTGCCTGTATTCACAGTTATAGGGCATAAATACCGATTTGTAACGTTCTCGCCGAGGTGAGCGTATAACTCGAATTCGCCTTCCGGCTACTTACCAGTTGGGTAAAGATATCATTCGATTGTGAATACGGGCAGTGATTGAGTTGCATATAAGTAAACAATGCAACTGTTTTACTGTAAAGCAAGAGATTCGATGATAGCAGGCCAAATGCGTCATATATGTCATATCATATATGTTATATATAAATAACTTTGGTACTGATTCAGAGCTGACTACAGAGTCAACGATCAGCTGAAACTGATTGTCAGTCGCAACGTATTAACTCAATAAGCTGCACCTGTCACACACTTGGGTGCACAATGTATCTCGAAATCGCATTTAGGCTTGAACAAAAAAGTGTGAAAGTTAAGCCGACCGTAAACATATTTACGTCGAGCCAAATCACGCTTACTTTTGCGCTTCTTGAAATGCGATTTTGCTGAAAATTGTTTGCATTGTTTTGATATGATCGTGTCTCATTTTTGTGTGTGACATTTTACCATAACATGTATAATTTATATTTGAGGCAACACTTTGATAAACAGAAAGCTGGCATCAAACTATACAGGATTTATCGTCGAGCTGCTCTGAGAATGAAAACCGTACGAGTCTGGCCGTGTCATTCGGTTAATTCGTTTAACTTGGTTAATGATTTGTGGTTCCAGTGAACATGTCTTTATTAGCTCGTGTTCCCGTGAAGTTGGCCACGTCTCTCGTTCGAAGCTGCGTGTGTTTTATTGAGCTCGGAGGCGGGGGTGCTCGAGTGAACTCACTCCCGAGAGCTGGTCACTGTGTCAATGGATGGGGCGGGTGAGGTGCGGTATAGACGGACCACGGGTTCCGCCGAACCGCACGTGGTCACATGGTCGGGCCCCGCACGCCGCTTATTCGCGCGCGCCCCGACTGGCGCGCCGCGATTGTATCTGGTTTAGGGCTGCAATTGGCGCGCGTCCTCGCCAATCAGTCCGGCGGTGCAGCCTTGACTGTGAACAGCGGTCCGGCGGCAGCCTTGACTGTGGACAGTGGTCTATGTCAAGGTGTGAGGTCGCCGCGACGCTCGCGAATTCTTGTTTCCATTGGCCGCCGTAAAGCTGTCGGCCGTGACGCCGGGGAGCGGGCCGCCGAGGGAGGCGGGGGCTGCTGCCGGCGGGGACAGACTGTTTTTGGCGCGGCCCCGGATGAGCGATCGATCACGGTCGTCTCGGGAGGCCAATTTGCCAGTGAGCGGCTGTAGCAGCGGCTCAGATGCCGCTCACGGCCCGCTAATTGGTTCCGCTGACAAAGCAGCCAGGACGGCTGCGCGGCGCCTCTGACTGATCTCCGTCACATTTACGACGCAGGCACCGGTCCGCACACCGCCGACGATCGAAAGTGCGGCGGGCAGCCGCGCCGTTGGGCGACGCACACACCGGTCACTTTCCCCCCCGAGCTGTCACGCCTTGACGCGCGCGTCGGCTCCGCTGGCTCCGCTGGCACCGCGCCCGGCCACCGGCTCCCGTTCTCACGGTGGACGCCCACTGTTTCCCTACCGCGCCTCGCGGCCGGACACGCGTGAAATTTGTCTCCAATCGTCGGACGGGCGCCGGGCGCGCTGCCGACCCCGGCAGACGACAGCTCCATTGTGACGCGCACAAACGCCGCTTTTGTGGAGACGGATGCAATGGTAGCTCGTCGGCCGCCATAAAGCCATTCTGGGCCGGAGCCGGCGAGCGGCGCTGTCCAAACATTGACGGTCGCCGGCTCTAAATCACCGCCGGGGACGGCCGCGCCGCGAGAGAGCCGCGCCGCCTGAGAAGTTCACGCTTAAATCGGGGGACGCCAAAATGTTGCCATAACGGGCTCCAGATTCACCACAATAAAGCCATAAAGAGGGACGTCTCACTCTCCACCAGTCTCGAACGGTCCAGCCGTGTCACCCGAAGAAAGTAAAAAACGAGGAAGTTTCCAATAAAAACTAGCGGTATGGCGCTGTTCCGAGAGGACGACGCGGACATACCACAGAAAGGGAACGGGCGACCACCGGCCGCGGGTCTGCCGAATAAATCGGGCTCTATTGCACTTCCGAAAGTGAAGGTGAGATAGAGGGCAAACTCCGGGGCGGTCCGGTCGTCGGCCACGTCACGCTTTAACCGGGCGTGTTTTGGTTGGGCTTCGGTCGCTCAATTGAATCGTAGTACCCTCAGTTCGGAGAGACGCCAGCCAATTGACTTTCCCAAACGGTTCCTGGTCATTGGTTCGGAGTAAAGTCGATACGCCATAAGAGGCTCCGTACGGGTGACTAGCGCACGGGTCGGGGAACGAACTCTCCTCAACGTATAGAAAGTTGTGTTTATGGGATTTACGATTGGATGTAGGTACTATTTTATCCTTATGCATGTAAGCGGGTATTATTAATACTGATGGACAATACAACTAATTTGAACACATCCTGATTTAGTATTTCTAACTCACTTTCACCCAATTATTTCAAACACACAGACATCAAACAAGAACGATTACTTAAAGTTAACCAATTTGAAGCAAAATAAAGACGTTTTGGTATTCGATCAACGATTGTCTTTGCTTTTGCTATTCCTTCCGTTATTCGTTATTGTATGAACATGATGCAATATAAAGTTAAGAATGAAATACGGATATTGTCTTATTCAAAGTCGGAAGGTTAGATTGATGCCAGTGAGCGGCTGCGCATGTGCTTAATAACATCTACAAACAATATCGTCCTTTACAATCCAGTGCAGTATCATTGGAGCTTCTGTGACTTTTCAGTTTAATACTAAACAAATGGATAACACCATGCCTGCACCGGGAGCGCTGACTCACGAATCGCCAGCACTAAGTCGTCACAGTGTTCAAATTAACCTACTGATTACATCCCGAATTTCTAATGTTTAGTGATCGTTTATGGAAAGGGTTCCTAGACATTATTCTGCGTTGAAATGTATTATACACATAAGCTGAAAGCTAATCAAGAAACCACCGATTTATTAACAATGGTGTCGCAAACACTAAGCAATCAACATGTTGACACGGGTGCCAAACTAAACTGTCGATTTCAATAAACTTTCTTCATATGCTTGTTACTTGTTGCTGACTTGATACTGACCGCTATAAACGTGGAATGCTTATCAACTTCAAATTTAAATAACCATCATGGGGTACTTTTTTGCAGCCTTTGTTGTTTGTCTGGTGTTCATGACCCGTTCATGTATACTCGCAGGGTTTTTTAAACGAATTTCATGATCAATATATGCTCCTTAAAATGATGAGGCATAAACAGTCTATGAATGTTTATGAATTGATACAGTAAATGGAATATATTATGTCAACAAATGTATTGTCATACCCATAAATACATATAATCTGTTTTTTCACTATGGCATGTCAATGGCACTAATTATTTGGTTTCGGGCTCATACAAATAGGAAA
>JARBER010052312.1:0-12042 GCA_030265075.1 Balanus glandula | reverse complement strand
TAAGGGGTGGGTAGCGAGGGATTCCCTGCCATAAAACTGCATACGTTAATAACGAAACGTGTAATTTCTACATAAAACGCCAGCCCTGATCGGGTACTCCGTACTGCATTATGAGGCTATAGTTGGACCCAGTTCAGGATAGTTTGCTCCCGAGTCCCGACTATCAATTTTGTAATTGTGCGGGCTTAGCGATGATGTAGTTGTTTCACTTGATCGGTTCGTCCCTTAGATATCTTAATTCACCTTGGTAATGCGGTACAATATTTCTTCAGAAACACTGTTTCGCACTACATATTGCCGACTACATACCTATGTATATTTGCCGACTACATATGTATATTTCCCGACTACATATGTATATTTGCCGACTACACATGTATATTTACCGACTACATATGTATATTTGAATGCGGATCGGACGGTCGGATCGGATCCATTCGAGATTAAGATGTTTGTTAAGTGGCTTGAAAGCAAGGCTTGCTTAGACTAAATTTAGAGTTCAAAGTAAGACAGCGCCACTATTACTATTACTACTGTTTCCATGGTGGATGTTTGCGATGCGAGAGCAACATTTAAAAATAAAAACGTATTTTATGTTTGGTAAGCAAGCTTCAGAAAGAAGTTTATACGAATTTTGTATTGGAAATTTCCCAATGGGGCACATTTCTTGCGAAAAACAAAACGAATGTAAAAGCTCATCCGTAGTTTGTTTATCAAAACAAGTTAAGATTTTATCTTAAAAAAGATACCCTCATGGCGCAAAAATCCATCATATTTTACAAATTTTGATGAACAAGCTTCTGGATGCAAAGCTTCCATGCGATTCTTTGCCAAGAAATGTACTCGATGAGAACGTTGCTAGCAATAATCATCATGTAAATGTGTATCCTGAAGACTGTTTCCCAAAACATATGGAAATGACACCATTTCAAAAAGCTATCCTCGTATGTTAATATCTTAATATATTTGTTAGTATAAAAATATATAGAAAATAACATATACAAAACCGCTATAAAACAATGTAGACAGTGTAATGATTTGTGCCCTTTGGCTTATGACGGTTCTGTTTCGTACCAGACAGGCATTTTGTCATGTAATTGGTCGAAGTGTTACGTGCAAATACCTCATACATAAGTATATAACCACATCGTGAATGGAATCACTGTTAGCTTCGTTTTATCGTTGATAGCTCAAAGAATGTTCAATACTTAAATGTGCAGTGATGCCGTTTTTTAATCGAACTGATGGTCAATAAAATATAGTATTGAGGTTAAACTATTATTAGAGGCAGAAAAGCCAAAGTAATTATGTCACTGATCCCGGCTGCAGAGTTGCGACAGTGAGGCTTATCTGTTTGTTTTTAGGCACCGTTTTAGCATTCATGAGCAATTTTCATTAAGAAATACTTTCAACGTCGTATTTCTTCTGGTGTTCAGTACATAGTTCTTGGTAATAGCATAGCATAGTAGCAAAAGTAATCCATGTAGACATACATACTTCTTTATAACCAAGCTCATATATAGAAGGTAGCATTTGGGCTTTGCCGGGATGACGTCTTTGACTTTCACACAAAAACAGTCAGAATAAAAAAGTATGCATCATAATTCACTGTAACAATAATAAAAATGGAGAAGTGGTATAAAGCTACCACTACATACAAACACAACGATGTTGGCTTCCGACAATAGCCGGCAGACCGGCAGAAAGAGAATGTCCATGACGACACTTTCGTCATACCCCTCCTTATGGCCCACAATACACTACAGGTGAAGTACCCTGCTTAGAACTTCCTTACAATTTGATACCAATTTAGGTCACAAGCCCGGGCATTGCCGAGCCAATATCCGTTCCTTGCCATGTCTGTCCGATCCCACCTGGTCACCGTTTCCCGACAGAGGCACTCACGCGGTCGAACAGCTGTATGGCGTAGGCCGGGTCCCCTCGCTTCAGCGACAACTGGGCGTGAGACGCGAACGCGACGAACGTCGAGTCCTCGGACACCCAGCAGTCGCCTTGGCCGCGGTTCAGGAAGCGGCGGTTCTTCAGGCTGTACTTGATGTCTTGCTCGCCGAGCGCCACTGCCGCGGCGCGCGCCTGGTCCGTGTACATGACCCCCGGCACCTGCACGTTCCGCCGCAGCCGCAGCTTCTTCAGGAAGGCGCGCCGCTGTCCCGGCGTCAGCGACACCTGTGACGTCACCGACGCCACCGACGAGCGGCGCGACGGCGTCCAGCCCACCGCCGTCGGTGACGCCATCTCGGGAGCGATGGGCGAGATAGTAGTCTCGGCGTTGTCCGCTGCGGGCGCTTCGGTCAGTGGACCTTCGGAGGGCTGCGGTGGCTCTGGACCAGGCTTGGAATCAGCATTTTGAGAAGGCAGTGATTTGATGAATAATGACGCTGCTTTCTTGGCGTTCTCTGAGGCGATGGTTCCCTCATTTGGCTTATGCCAAGGTATCTGGTGAAGCTTACTTGCCCCCGGTGGATGTATTTCCTTTACGATCCGAACACTAATGGTGCGCGTGGCGGCCCCTCGTGAAGTAGCGCTACTGGCGTTACTTGACCCCGACCTAGATGGCGGTGGCTTCAGCGAGCGGGCTTTGATGCGCTTCATGCGCTCCTGGGAGTTTTCTCGTAGCACGAATCGCTCGAGAATCTGCTGCTCCTGCTTTCCCGACTGCAGAATCCTGTCGGCGGAGCGGCGTGCGAACTCCGACATTTTCTTGTTAACTGGAGGCTTCTTCAGCAGCAGCAGTCGATCTTTCTGCCTCGCCCCACCCTCTGACAAGCCGATGTTCGCGTCCATCAGTGTGAGCAGGTCGTCCAAGTCGGCTGCACTACCCTCCTCGCCACCGTCCCCCTCCACCCCACACACCGCTCGGTCAACTCCTCCACCGCGCCGCGCTCTCCCCGCACCCCGCCGGGTCGGCACATCCAGGCTCTCCCCAGGCTCCTCCGGCGTCTCGCTACGGAACTTCACCGCGCCGAACACGCTGGTGGCCGTCTTCCTGAGCCGGCGGAAGCTGGAGGTGGCCGGCCGCAGCCGCTGCCGCCGCGCCGCCGGAGACACGGGCGGCGTCATCAGCTCGGCGTCGCTCCAGAGCGTGATGTCGCAGCTGCCGCGCCTGCTGCCCGAGCCCGTCTCGCTGGGGTCGGAGGAGGCGCTTCTCCGAGGCGGCGGCGGTGGCGGCGCGGGCGGCGGACGGCGCGCCAGCCGGGCCGGCAGCAGTCGGCGGCCGAGACGAACACGGCGTGCCTGCCGCCACAACTCCGCTCCGCCGCCAGACTCGTCCTCGTCGGGATCCGGGCTGAGCACGATGGCCTGCACGGGCGCCGCCAGCCGGCCGGACGCGGCCATCGCGAGCGGCGTAAACAGTGATCAGGGCGGGCTGATGGGCGCCGGCACGCACAGCCACCGGAGACTCGCCGTCCGCGCTCCAGTGGGCGGGACGGAACCCGGCAGAGACGCGCCCTGGGCCCGGCCCGGACAGCCGTGGAAGGGGCCGGCGCGGAAGATCCGACCCGACCGAGGTGGTCAGTGGTGTGGACTCCGGCGCAGATCAGCTTCTCACAGATCAGTGCAGCCTGAGATGTAGACTTTCCTCTAGCACTATGTAACCTCCAGCTTGGTCAGCACAGATCATGCTGGGACGGAATAAACGTCCGAGCTCAGAACTGAACGGATCCTGTCGACGGCTGCACCGCTCACCTCCGCAGGGTCACCACCGGATCTGTCCGCCAACTGAGCCCGCTGACCCGCCGACGGCCACTGGTCGCCGGCCGAGCGTAATGATAATGATCTCTAATCGTGCTGGCCTCCGCCGATTGTGTCCGGTGGCCGGCGGCGCCGGCGGCGGCCGTGTGGTCGATGTCGGCCTGATTGAGCAGCAGCGCCAATGCACTGTCATGGCCCGGTTAGAAGGTGGCGCCGACACGCCATCGGTCGCCACCGGTCCTTTGTGTCACCATCGCTCGCCACCGGTCCTTTGTGTCACCACCGTTCGCCACCGGTCGCCACTGGTCGCCATTGGTTATCGGTCATAGTCATCGCTCGCCTTGGTCATCACCACCGGCCGCCATCGCTTAGTTCAGATCACCGACGGCCACCATTGCTCATTATTGGTTAATATCGAGATTCGACTGCCATTGGCCGCCATAGGTCAAACCCCATCGGCATTCCCTTCCGGTCGCCACTAACCGCTATCACTCAGTATCAGCTGCAAAAGGTCATCATCATCGGGCAACATTACTCGACACTGGCTGTCGATTGTCATGATAAAACCATCAGTTGATACGCGTCGCTGACGGTCATCACCAGTCGCCATCGTTCACTATCGATCCCCATCGGGTCGCCATCGTTTTCCATCGGCCGCCATAGCTTCAGACGATGGCCGTGTTTCCTGGATCGGCGGGAGGGACGGGAATGGGCCGGACCAGCGTTCGATGGCAGCTAAGTGGCCCAGTTCGGTCGGCACGCAACAGCCGTGTTCGGTTCGGCCCGCGCGGCGCCGATATCGGCACGGCCATAAAGCTGAAAGTGCTACTGTTTTAAGTTGGTTTCCTGCCTAAGTGTTGTTCCTGAAAGTTTGGTTCAGTGGCGTGAGTTTCTGTCGTGTCGTGTGGCGCGTCTTTAAGGTGATAGTGTTTAGTGAATTAAGGGTAGTGTATTCAGTTAGTGACTGAAGTGATTTGTTAATTTAGGTTTATATTTCGTACAGACATCAGATGAGTTACATGCTAAGGGACGAAATGAAAACCATTTAAAATATGTTTTTGGTTTTAGCCTTGGAGATTATTGGAACTGCGCCACGCGTGCACAAGACTGAGCGCTATTGTTTGTCTTACCTACATATAGGATAATTGCCTCCCGCTTACCGTCACTAAGAGAGTAGGTAGGCTGTACCGCAATATCAAGTGTCGTGCGGCGCAGTTTACCACTTTCAAATGTATCTATCACCAAGGTGCAGCTTCTATCTAGAACTACCTATCCACGTTTTCTCTGGAAATATGTGGACATTACTATAATCACAGCGCTCGTCGACCTTTCGTGGTAAAAGAAGAAATTGTTTGCATGAGCGACTCAACCCAACCAGACTCGTGGCAGCGCTATTGAGAAACTATTATCTCCGCAACCGTAGGTGCTTACTTCCGATTGACAAGCGGTCTTTTTTGCTGAGCAGTGAGCAATGAGCAGCGCCATCCATCCAACCATGCTTGAGACCAGATGCGACCCATGTAATGTAAGGTGATTGTGTGTGAGGGGTGTTTAACCCTCGCCCTACGGGGACCATTTCTCACCTTCCCCCTACTCCTAAAAAGACCCCCGTAACCTGCTAACTTTTGAACCAAACATCGTAGAGGAACGCGGAAAAGACCAGCGTGTTGCATGCAGTAAGGCAAATCTAACAGTGTCTAATTTTTGTCTCGGGTCAATTGGTGACCTTCCAAGTTACCTAAATGACCTCAAATTGACGATGTCTCAAAATAGCAGTTTTACTCAGCCGTTCGCCGCTTCCAAAGTTATGAGTATAGAATGATTTTCTTTTCTTCAAAATACTCGCTGTTGTATCAGCTATCCGGTGATATATCGTTTTGTAGGTTTGGTCCAGTAAATGACCTTCTAGGTCAAGGATATCGTCAGAAATGTTGATATTTTCCATCCATTTTGCATTACAGCACATACACAAAGCGCTTAGTATAACTTCCGAACGGGGAGAGACAGGGAGACGCCGTATACTGGAATATGCTGACAGTTATGAGGGGAATCGAACGGTATGTCATGTTTTGGATTTAAGTCAAGTTGTTAGCTTCGGGGTCACATAACTGGCCAAATGTAGAAAACTGATATAAAACAGTGATTTTGCACTGTCAGAAACATACAAATTTAGAACCTGATAAATGTTAACACAAATACCATGACAAAATTACCATTTTTAAACAAAATCGTTGTTTTCAATTTTGGGGGTCAAAATTCAAAAATATAAAATCCGAGATAGACATCTTATAGAAACAGTCGTTTATATTCTTTTAGCGCTATTGGTTTGTATTTTGGTTGATAACTTGATTTTATACGATTTTACAAACATTTATCCTTTTTCGCCGAAGATTGCAAAACATGACGTCATCAAAACGTCATTTGTTCCAAAACTATCCAACCGATTTTTTAAAAAATTGTCAGCTAACGTAAAATTGTTGTTAACTTAGCTAGCCGAAATTTGAGACGGATGCGCTGATTACGTAAAAAGTTATGCAAGGAAAACCTCGGGGGCAGGGTCGGTTAAGGAGGGTTTTAACCCTCGCTCCCGTAGGGCGAGGGTTAAAAGTATTTTCTAGCAAAAACTCCACAACGGCTGGGCCAATTGTGTGCAAATTTGGTGGTGCTAGGGACACATCAGATGCGACTTTTCCCAAAATCAGGTCAGGGGTGAAGTGCCTCTACACGTGCGCACGTGCACACCCCTATTCTATATCTCAGGAATAGCTGACCCGATTGTGTATTTTCATATTTTCTCAATGACTCTTAGTGTTTTTGTAATGTCAGATGAGAAGCCCAAAAAATGAATTTTGCGGTGTATGCCTCCCTGTACCAGTGGGTTGTCGATAGCGCTATCGTTCTTGTTTTGACCAAGCTTGAGCTGCTGTCGCGTGCTGTTTATGTGCGATGAGCGCTAAAGTGGATGAAGGGAGGGGTCTGAGGCATATTTTTTATTTCGAGACCGAGATGCGGTGGATGGATAGATGACCTGGATACGGGGCCAGGATACGGGACCGAGATACGGCACCGAGATATGGCACCGAGATACGGCACCGAGATACGGCACCGAGATACGGGACTGAGATACGGGGCCGAGATATGGGACCAGCATACGGTCACGGGATCAGCATACGGGACCAGCATACAGAACCAGGAAACGGGACCGGAATACGGCACCAGGATATGGGTCAGGGATACTAACAGCCTGCTGTCCCGTATGCCGGTCCTGTATATGCAAGTCCCGTATCCCGATAAAGTATTACGGTCCCGTATACCAGTCTCTTTTCCATCCCCCATATACAGGCCTTGTATTCTAATCATGTCTACGCCGTATCCCGGTGCCGAAATATGAAAGAAAATGCGTCAGACATCTACCTTCATTTACTCCCACCACTCACCATTCACCACGACCACACACAACCAGCCTGCAACAGCATCTTTGTAAAATAAGAATGCATGCATGCCATTGTAAAAACAAAGCGGCTGGGCGGCAGGCCCACAGGCTTAAAAACATGAAGTACTCAACAAACATACATGAATATAAAGATGAATGTTTCGCTGCAATGGCAGATATATATCATCATTGGCCGGCTATATGCTTATCCAGCTCGTAAGGTTTGACTTACCCACGTCAGAGCTGTCTCGCATTCGTCCCGCGGACGGGCTAGCCGCACCCTCTGAACTCCTGCAACTACACATACGCTACTTCGACAGCCCCCAACATCAGTGTCACGTCATCTGGGTATAACACCGACACCACGTATGTAGAGTCATCAGTGTCACCTGGGTAGAACCCAACAGATCAACGCCACCTCGGACACCGCTCAGCAGGGCCAGCGCCATCTGGGACACCACTCAGCTGAACAGTACCGTCCGGAATAACACTGAGCAAAACAGCGCCATCTACACACCGCTCAGCATAGCAGCGCCATCTGGACACCACTCAGCAGAGCTAATAGATAGATAGATGTTTGGATAAAGCCCCTTCGGCCCTGTTGGACCATTGCGGAGGTATGGGATGAAAGAGAAGGGGTAAAATGGGTCCAAGTGGAACGCCGATCGGGTGGTTGTCCAATTCCATGGACAGGCTCTACCTCGCAGGACGAAGCTGCGAGGAGGGCCCATGCCATGCCGCCACCTCTGCCGGGAGACAGCTCTAGGCCGTCACATACCCGGTGGCCAGCGGACCACCGGACCCGGATTAACGAGGGCGTGACATAGGACATAGGATCGACATTCGGGAGGATTAAAAGGGACTTGTTCAGCAGAGCAGCGCCACCTAGCACACCGCTCAGTAGGGCAGCGCCACCTATGACAACGTTCATTAGAACAGCGCCCCTTGGGACACTGCTCAGCAGAGTAGCGCCATCTGGGACACCGCTCAGCAAAACAGCTCCATCTGGGACACCGCTCAGCAAAGCAGCGCCCCCTGGGACACCGCTCAGCAGCAGAGCACCACATAGGACACCGTTCATCAGAACAGCGCCATCTGGGACATCGTTCATCAGACAGCGCCCCCTGGGACACTGCTCAGCAGAGCAGCGCCATCTGTTTGCGGTGGTGCCCTCTGTCAGTCCTTTGCCCGTCAGGTCTCAGTGCCGTCACAATCCCAGCCCAGCCTGATCCCGGGGCGTGCTGGGTACCGACCCCCTGTTGCACCAAAATGGGTTGTCACTTGTTATCAGACATGTTCTCGGATCCCGAAAACGGATCATGAGATCCGATACCTGGGATATGGATCCCGGATCCGCTGGGATAATAGATTCACCCTTACAAATTGTCGATGGATCCACTGGGATCATAGATCAGCTCCTTCAACTTTGGTCGACAGATCCGTCAGATCGTAGGCACAGTTTTGCTTTGTGATCCAATGGGAGCCGAGATCCGCTATTATACAGATGTGTTTTTTCGGAAACATTATCCGAAAATGGAATTTTATTATCGCGTAGTGACAACACATGGATGTCATCTTAGGTCAATATTTCGGCAACCAAGAGTCTGATCAACATGCGACAAACACAGACGTGTAGAGAAATTACCGGGCTAGCGTATACAGTGTGATTCAGATTCAGATATAAGCGCGTGGTGAGTGCAAAACTAATCGCAACATCAGCGCAAATGCATGGTGTTATGACGTGTTTCACGATTCAAATTACTGCTTTGAACCTAATAGACGTGATAAGATCAAACAAACGTAATTTGGAAGAAAAATATACCGTCTCTATAATAATTGTAAAATATAAAGTTCTTTATTAATATTATGGTGCTAAAAGACAACTGTGATTTAAGTACTGATAATCTTATAATATTGTTACGTTTTCACCATCATACCGTCAACACCAGAGATTGTTAAGCTCAAAAAATTATATAGCTGAAAAGTGTAATCAATTATGACTAATACCTACCAAAAATGTATTCATATTTATCCAAATAAAAGTTGCAAACAAACGTTTCATTAAAACGCTGTAACACCAATTTCAGGCGGCATAATTTACGTCCACGAAGCTCTCAATACCATTACAGCAATAAAAATTCGGCCCCTTACTGCAGCGACCTGATTTGTGTGTCAAATCCAGGTCTACTGTTATCTATGGCTTATGTCTTCAGTTATATTTTGTTAAGAAATAATATAATTATACCAGGATATAAAACAATAAGCTTGTTGAGTTTAAGATCTGTTGGGATCATACTCATAGATCCCTTGTCATTTTTTATCATGGGATTCTGTGGGATTCAAGATCCATTGTAAGATGTAATCATGGGATCCACTGGGATTCAAGATACACTGTTGCACTTTGTCGTTGGATCCAGTTGGATCATAGATCCACTATAACATATTGTTGAGAGATCCTCTTGGATCATAGATCCTACTTTGAGATCCATGCACATGTCCATGCTTGTCTTCATATATTTCGAGAAGTCACTACCTATTGGGCTGGTGTAGAAAAAAACGCAGAGTTGCACAGCGCATTGATCCTGCACTCACTCATGCTGCGCCGAGAAAAATGACGGCAGCGTCAGCTCGTGGTGCAATTTACCCAGATATTAAGAAAGGTCTGAATTACCTATGTCTCGCCGATGCATAGGTCTCTGTTGTCTTTTGATTTCCTATCTTATTGATATATGAGCCTGCAGCTTGGATTGTCTTTCTTTTTCATGATAATCATGATATTTTTGCAAGATGATGACATAAAGTTATATCGCTCTCCATTACAGCTATTTATGTGATTACGGGCACTGGGCAGTGAAATCATGCATTGAGCAAAACATTAGATTGGATATGAGATTAAAACCGGACAAAATTGGCCCGGCGTGTCTGGAGCAATATAGTGTTCCCCAATTCACGGCGGGGTTTTGTTTGTCTGAGGTAATTGAATTGGCAGCGGCTGTGGCGGCTGTAGCGGCCTGTAATCAGAATAGGGCCGGCGGCGGCAGTGGAGCGTGGTTAGGGCGGTCACCGGTGGCAGTGGCCGTCTGACATGTTATTCAAACGGCCGTGTCGGCTCCTTAGCGACGCTCCAGCAGATCAGGGAAGTAGTCGGGGGCTGCGGTACACCACAGGGCTGAGACACCACTCAGCAGTATACATATGTGTGTATATGTGTGTCCATTGGAATGCAATGCGTTTAACCCAGCATTGGATGTGGTCTCAGCCGAGCGCCATTGGCTTTGAGGGCGTTTTTCACCCCCCCCCCCCCCCCTCACACTCACACACGCATTATTTTCCAAACCCATGACCACAGCGCCACGCGCAAAGCAGTAAACGAAAACTGTAAACGAGACAATCTATAAGAAATGCCTAAAACTTTTAACTTAAGGTCAAATATCAGGTCACTGTCATGTCGAGGGTCAAAACTGAACCATTTTAGTTATGGGGCAGCAATGTCCGTTCAAAACTTTAGAATAGGACTATTATCACACAAAGTGCTCTCAAAGGTAAAATGAATCTCCTGCACTAAGCAAAAGTGAAATTTTAAAGAAAGTTAAAGGTCAACACTAGGTCACAAAAGGTGACTGTATCCAAAAGGTTTACGAACGTCATGCAACACATGATATATGAACTGATTCACACGTATAGTTCGATAGTATCAGTCAGTTTTGCAAACTTTTGCAATATAGGATCGTTTAAATGAGGTCACATTTGGTCAAATTTAAGTATATTATTTTCTATAAAAAAGCCGTGATCATAGTCTTGCTTTGTCTCATAAATACCGTGGTAATATATATTTTGCCATAATTTGTGAAAAAAGAACCACAAAAGATTTTTTCAAATGCCGTGAAAAAAAGCTCATAGAGGCGTGACTCAGTCAAGTATCATTATATTTCTTTCAAACTTGGTGTGGATATTTTTCGTGTTAACTGTTTTGGTATATACCGGTTTAAAAAAATTAAGTTTCTGGATCTTGCAACTAGTTTACCCAAAAATATTCTTTTTATCAATTGTCGGGTTCAAAACCAAAATTTCCCAAATTTGAAGATAAATGTTTTGTAGGCCTGGACATCTGCATTCCTAGGACATTTACGGATTCTGTTTTCCATGATGGCATGTTTACGGTCTGTTAAAGCTTCACTGGCTTGGGTCCCAAATCAAGTGAAGTGACGTCACTAAAATCTCTAGGTATATCTCAAAAAGGTTTCTGCGAATTGGAAATGTGTTTGCACACAAGACGTAAAATTGATTCATTAGAAGGTACTCTGGAAAATAACGTTGATACCGCTTTTAGTTTTTGAGGTATAGCAAATATGTGTGAAAGCCTTTTTACGCTCCCAGCCAAGCAATGGTTGGGGAATAGAAAAACCAGTTCATATTTGTATTGCAATTTGACATTTAGCCGTTGTTGCTCATACTCGTCGAATGCCTCCAAAAGGTGTACAATAAAGCTACTTGAATTAACCCGCGCCGTGCCGGGGGGTGTTTAGACACCCCCCTCAGGTATTTTGCAGATGGCAAACAAATGGCGGCGCGCAGCGCCGCTGGGTTTTCGCCTTCCTGTTGGTACATCAATTCCGCAAACTTTGAGCAAAAAAATATTTCAGGTCATCTCAGGTCAGGTCACTAGATCAGGTCAAGTGACCTCACCTCCAAAAAAGTTTGAAATCGTGTCAAAGCCCAGAGTTTCTTACTGATCAGTTTCATACTTACAGGGTGCCATCAAGGCATAAGTACCTACAATTCTTGTATCTCAGAATTTTCATATCGGTCACCTAAGGACAGGTCAATTTCGTGACCTCCCCATTATAAGCCAATGGGGAAATATTCAAATGCCTCCCTTTTCAAGGATATGCAAG
>JARBER010052201.1:0-12043 GCA_030265075.1 Balanus glandula | reverse complement strand
GAGTTAAACACTCAGACTTACACTCGTGTGGGCGGGGGAGGGAGTAAAACACTCAGAATTACACTCCTGAGGGTGAGGGAGGGGAGTTAAAACACTCCGATTCACACCTCTGTGGATAGGGAGAGTTGAGAACTCCAACTTACGCTACATGGGAATGGAATTGGAAAGTTAAGACATTCTGACTTACGCCCCAGTGGGAAGACAGGTCAAACACTCTGATTTTCAGCTCATAGAACCGCGGGGCGTCTGTGTTCTCTGTACTGTGAGCAGTGTGCGCCATGTCTGCCGTGTTCTCTCCGTGCTGTGAGCCTGGCTGGGGAGCGGTGGCCTGTAATTTCGTCACGGAGTCCTCTCCGTCGGCCTTGGGAGCGGCGATCACCGCCGGCGGAGCGTGAGCCGTGACTGGTGTGATGGCCACGGCCGAGTCATCGGAGCCGAGTCAAACGGCCGGACTGAGCCCACCCGAGTCCTCGGAACCGAGTCAAACGGCCGGACTGAGCCCTCCCGAGTCATGACTGGTGGTGCCAGAATACTGAATCGTGTCCTACTCTGGGCTTACCAGATCTAACATGTCTATGTCTTATCTGCAATCTGTTTCGAATACCTAATTAACTCTGCCTAGGGTACTTCATTGATTTACAAATGCTTGGAATGTTAAGCTAACTAGCGTTAGATATATAATACGCATAACATACTTAAAACGCATAGCGCTTCTAAAACGAATAACCTGTCATTACATTTGTTTCTCACCGCCAAACACAACGCACCACACAAACAGCATACAATCGTGACATCCCAGCCATTTCAGCCGTCAACACCACAAAACCTGCTGCCCTGGTGGCGCCCCCTATCTGCCAGTGAGCGCCCGGCACAGGTGCCCGTGCCGCCTCTCTGCCAGTGAGCGCCTGACTCGGGTGCCCGTGCCGCCTCTCTGTCAGTGACCGGCTGACTCGGGTGCTGCCTTCAGAGTACTGACCTCCGCCGTGACGCTCTCCGAGGTGCGCGTGGTCAGGCCCAGACCGCACGGCGTGCACGAGAACTGGCCCTCCTCCGGCTGGTAGTTGCCGAAGCCGCAGGCACGGCACACGCGCAGCTCGTTGTCGTAGTAGCGGCCAGCGGCGCAGCTCTCTGTCAGGGGAGGGGGAGGCGGAGGTCAGGTCAGGTGACAGGTCAGGTCACAGGTCATTCAGGGTGTGTCAGGTCGACAGGTGATCGGAGAAACAGTCGGGTCGTAAGCTTCATCTCATTCTCTGATTCTCCGAAAAATAAATGAGCATTGAGCCAAGAACAATTAATGATCACATCCCACATATCGAGATTATTCTCAACCACTCCAAATTCCTTCATTACTCACTCTCAATCATGCTACGTTCCTCGTGCTCTCACTCGCCCCACACACTCTATCACTCCCCACTCCGGCGCGTCAGCCACTCTCTAACTCCCTCACTCCCTCCGGTGTGGCACTCACCCTTGCACTCCTCGACGCTCTGGGCTCCCTTGATGGCGGTCACGGCCGTCTTGCCGGCGATCTCGGGACACTTCTCACACTCGGAGCGGCCCTGCTCGTTCTGGTAGGAGCCCACCTCGCACTTTTGGCATGTGCGGCTCTCCCCGTGGTAGAACGTTCCAGCGGCGCAGGACACTGGGGGTGAGAGGTCAGGTCAGGTCAGGTCACAGGGCAGGGCGGGTTTCAGGTCAGGTCAAAAGGCAGGGTGCACGCCAAGTCTTATGAAAATTAACAGTTACAATCATGTAGCGGCACGTTTTTTAAGAGTTAATTCTGGTTACAGACAGGTTACAGACACAACATATTTGTCGTGCTCTAGAGAAGTTATTGATATTCGTAGCAAGTGGCTGAAAAGTATTGGTACTCACCACACTGGTCTCCGAAGACGACCTTGCCCGGCTCACAGAAGTACTCTGAGCCCAGCTCTAATGAGGCCGGGTCTGGCACCACGTTCGGCAGCTGAGACTGAATGTTAAACTCGTCCTGGGAAACACAAACAAACACCGGAGTTAGATACAGTCAAACTCGTCCTGGGAAACACAAGCAACGATGGGAGTTAGATACAGTTAAACTCTCCCTGGGAAACACAAACAAACACGGGAGTTAGATGCAGTTAAACTATCCCTGGGAAACACAAGCAAACACGGGAGTTAGATACAGTTAAAAAACTCCCTGGGAAACACAAACAAACACATGTTAATGTGTTAATGTTAGATACAGTTAAACTCGCCCTGGGAAACACAAGCAACGATGGGAGTTAGATACAGTTAAACTCTCCCTGGGAAACACAAACAAACACCGGAGTTAGATACAGTCAAACTCTCCCTGGGAAACACAAACAAACACCAGAGTTAGATACAGTCAAACTCTCATACATGGAGCACAAAACAACACTAGCATATGACAGATACGAACAATAACAACATATGACAGAAACGAACAATACTAACATATGACGAACACAAACAAACAGCAGTGCGATATATAGGATGTCGAACACGAAAACAGCAATCCGAGACGGGTAAAAAGTGTGCTGCAAAACACAAACCCGAAGAAGTAGGAATACAGGCATAGGCATACAGCGAATCCACCTTTTCGCCTAAACAGCAGGATCGAGCCTGAGCTCAACAGCTCCTGTGACACGGACACAATCCGAACTCCGACCTTGGACGCCGGGCCGATTTTCAGCCCACACCGCACGAGCCGACTGCCGGGACTCGTTTTACATGATCCCTAGCCGTCCCCTCCAGTCGCCGTTCCCAGGATCCAGCAGCACGAGTCTCCTGCCCATTGTGTCCATTGCACCCATCCAAGCCGCTCCTTCCTCACGACGAGGAGAGGACAGCTGTCGTCCCAGCACGACACAAGGCATTAAACAGCCCAGACAGAGAGCGAAACACCGACACGGTGCGGTGGTTACACGAACACGCTGTGCTGATCGCTGTCTGAAGAGCACGAGAAGCTATTTTAATAGAAAGTCTGTGAGGAATGCAAGTGTTAATATTTCCGAAGTCATTTTTTGAGCCGTTTTACACCGAATGCTTTCATGAAAGAAATCCGAATCGCTTCTGCAGCTTTCTGGCGACTGACTCGTCTAGCCTTGGTCAGCCTTCCTACATGACGCTAAGCCGGCGGTCACTGCATGAATTCCTACAGGCGACGGACTGTGGCAATAAACCTGTGATGATCCCATCCGAGTGATTCGCGAAACTCTCCGCCCTGGCCACAGCCGCACCCAGCCGAGTCCACCATTCATAGTCACATTAGGCTGCAGCGGAATTCTGAGTAGGACGCTTTGCACAGGTTATACTGACGAGCGTGTTTCATACTGAAGGTCCACATTAACCGAAATGTACGCACTAAAACGACATCATAAAAAGTACGACGACCGGAGCTGGGAACTCAGCGAGGAAGTGTCGGCGTGTAACACGTGTTGTAAGGCGCTGGTGCCTATTTACAACGGGCTACTCTCTGAAGGGTGTTTCGCAACCCAGCAAAAATCAACATTCCCTAACGGTTTACTGCGCCGCAGTGATCTGTTAATATCTGCGAACCGCCTTAAGGTCTCACCGAACGCAAGATTAGCATGCGAGGGAGGTCACGATATCGACGATGCCACGATCGATTAGAAAATAAGCACGTGGTAGACGCCAACATTCCAAACCACTGTAGTGGCATAGCAGACTATCGCTGTTGGTTTGAAGGGAGGCCATAAACCAGTGATGGTAAATACCTACAACGCAACAGCAATCACCATTCATTTAGGAGTGCGTGGCCCGTGTCCTTGAAGTCAGCAGATTACAGCGGCATTAACCCTCGTAGCGTCACGACAACAACCGAGAGAGTAAGGCGATGACTTTCGGTGATGGTTTAAAACGACCCATTGTGTAATACCAGTGATTACCTTTAAACACAGGAGAACAATGTACGTTTTGTCATGCAGGGACCGGGGATTCATTGAGGCGCCGCGTGTTGGATCCCAAGCAAGGCGGAAAGTTACAGCGACGTACAATGTACTATTGCGCTGCGACGAGGCTTTGTAAACCAACAGCTCTGCTCAAGTGGAACAGTTAGGAACACATTAACCTAAAATTACGACGGTAAACCCAGCAGTATTAAGATATATAAAGAGTTTATAACTGCAGACGCGAGACACAAAATTACCTACATCCGAAACAACCAGCATCAGGTCGCAAGTTAAAGGTACCCACGTTCTATCCAGTTAACACTGCGTGATGATAATACCTAAGCCGTTTTGGCAAGACAATGACCAACGCTGTTTTCCCTTGAACTTTTCAATGTCAAAACTCTAAACAGAACCATCACATCATCCACCCTCTAGCCCAGCTCTATCACGGCCCCCACCACCGCAGTAGCGTCGCACCACCGAGCCGTCTTGAACGCAGTCTGGCTACATCGGCTCTGCCCCCGCCTCTGCACGTGTAGTGTGTGCAAAGCCTCAGGGCAGCCGTTAGCACCACCTCTCCTCTGCTGCGTCAGAGTCGCCGCCGGGCACCGGCCACCCCGGCTATCGAGCTGCCCTGGGTCTGTACAGAGCTGCAGTGAGCGGCCGCCGGGTACCGGCCACCCCGGCTATCGAGCTGCCCTGGCTCTGTATAGAGCTGCACTGGGCGGCCGCCGCCGGCAGACGAGGGTGGGCGAGGCAGGTATGTGCGAGATGTCCGGCCCCGTGAGCGGTCCGGTAAGTGAAGAGGGTCGGCAGGTGGGAAGAGAGACCACGCGGCACGGTACGAGCAGGGCGGGACAACACCGCACAGCACAGCATAGTGCAGCACAGTACACAGCACAGCAGAGCACAGCAGAGCACAGCAGAGCACAGCACAGCACACAGCACAGCACATCACACATCACAGCACAGTACACAGCACACAGTACAGCACACAACACAGCACATAGCACAGCACATAGCACAGCACCCATCACAGCACAGTAGGTACACATCACAGTGCAGCACAGCACAGTACAGTACACAGCACAGTGCAGCACAGCACAGCACAGTACACAGCACAGCACAGCACAGCACAGTGCAGCACAGCACAACATATCACGACAGAAAAGCAGTTCGGCGAGGACGGTCGTCGCCTTTAATCAGAGTTGATGTATATATAGACTAGAGAGTCTGTATATTAATAAGAGCGTCTGTCTGTTTGACAAGGTCACCGGACAGACAGACAGACAGACAGACAGTCAGACAGCCAGCCAGTTGAAACACTCACGTTCTCGAGGATGATCCTCTCGATGAGAGCCTGCACGTCGGTCGCTTGGTTCGTGTCGGCATTCGTCACCGGACCGCTGAAAAACAAACCATCAGACATCGTCAAATCAAGCCATCATTTCAGCTCTGACATTTATAGTCAGACATTCAGTGTTCCAAGTTTGCTCATAAGAAGCATCCTTTGGCGAAGGTTTCATTTTACCATCGGGAACGCCATGGTGAGGAGCAGCTTGGCGTTCGTAACTGTTATTGGCCTAGTCAGAATGACTACCTGGTATGAAACGGTTCGACCGTTATATTGAGCACCATGTCAGCCACCGAGCAGCATATTAACCGTACCGTGAACCAATCGTGCCAGCCGCCGTGCAACATATTAACCGTACCGTGAACGGGAACCAATCGCGACAGCCGGTCGGCCCTGACCGACAGACTATGATCACAGCAATAAGGATATATATCCACTGCTTTAACTGTCTGGCGACCGTGCTAGGATACAGGTCAGGGCTCCTAGCAATTAGACCACAGCTGACGTCACAAATCACCATCAGGTCTCCCCAGCCGGACCCGGATCAGCCTGGCCGAGTTTCAAGTCCGGGTCGGTCCCCAATGTCACTCCCTACTAACCCATTAGGACGAGATCTATAGGCAGGCTCTCGACGCGACATGAAGTTTCCATGTACCTAGGTACTCATCTCATCTTTCTCCGAGGTTTAATCTGTGCCCCGCCCCCCGTTCCCGAACCCTCCTCGGTTGGAATTCTCTGCCATCGCCTCTCCACCGGCTCCGGCACCGTCAGCGTGTTTTTGCCAGGTCTCCGCGGAGGAGCAAAAACGGCGGCCGTTCTGGCGCAGGAGCTGAGCACGAGCGGTGGCGGCGGGCCGGCCCCGCCGCTGCTGCCACCTGGCGGCGGTACCAGCTGCCGGTCACCTCACACTTCACAGGGCCGGGTCCGCGGCACAGCAGCGTACTCAGGCCGGCTCACAGACCACGGAAGACGCTGAGGTACAGAGCCGCGGTCTGCTGCTCACTCTGTTTACCTACATATAGTGCAGCTGAACTGCAATACGGTTGTCAGACATGAACATCAGAACTCGCCTGCATATGATTGAGCGAATGATCGGTTGAGTCTGCTTTCATAAATATATCAGGAACTAGGAAGTGATAATCATTTTGAATACGCTTTTCTTTTACGAATGATTGGGTGTAAGTATTTTGAGCAAGGATGTGGATAATTCGATTGTAAGGCATCAATCAAGAAGCTGTCTAAATCAGGCATTATCACAGCAGTCGACCTCGCTAGACGCCGGCATTCTTTGCACTCCAGCATTCTCAGGCTAACAGCGAACCGCCTCGGTCCGGCCTGTATGTACAGCACTGCAGCGGAAATGCCACTGCCCTGCGAGACGCCTCCGACCGGGGCTCCTCCCCACGCCCGCCGCCGCCGCCGCCGCCGCCGCCGCCGCCGCCTACCACGGGCGCCGCCCACAGAAGCTGGACGGCACCTGATCTGGGTCAGCCATCGGCTACGTCACGGCCGGCGGCCGGACCCGTGCCGCCGCGCCGCCACGTCAAACGCTCTCGATATATCAACACATTCCGGCTGTGTCGAACACGCTGTTCATGCCGGAGGACCAGCTTTGGAAGCGTCAGGTGGTCTTACGGACCACTCTGGTCCGGTCTGGTGTTCCTCCGGACCGATCTGGTCCGCTTTGGTCTGGTTCGACCCGGATGTTTTCTCCAGGGTGGCAGGACAGAGATAGAAGTGAGGAGGACGGAGATAGAAGGGAGAAGGACGGAGATAGAAGGGTGGAAGGAGGCAGAGAGGGGGTGCGAGGCGAGGAGGGTGTGTGAGGACGGAAATGCCGGCCCGGATTATACACACACGGGAGGTCCCCAAGTGTGCCAGGGCGGGTGGACGCACATGGAGGTATGTGGAGGATAAACATTGTTTGACCTTAGACCTCACCTCGAAAGAATGAGCCTCGCTTCAGGTGTTTGACGTTACTAACGCAGAGAAGAAGGGACAATACAGGAATCGAGAATGCATGATGCAAAATTGTTGAAGGTGAAACAAAACAATGCAGCTTTATCACGGCTATTTTATTTGCTGTTCGAAATTGAAAGACAGATAATCGATCAAGATAACTGGTTTGAACATTGTACCATAAAACTTCCACGGCATAGTTTACGAAGCAAAAGTGACACATTTAACTTGAATTAGGCCGCGTTTTCGAAAGTGCGTTCCCATCGGAACACTACCAGCCCACCCCACCTTCAGCAGCGATGCGAAACCTCAAACAGCCTGGCTGATTACCAAACGAGCGCGGGTGTGCAGTTGGCGGCCGCGTCATTCCTTCAGAACGCTGCTCTGATTACCTCGCACGGCTGGCCGCCGGCTGCGGCTGCGTTCGGGACTCTCACTCGCCGGAGCCGCTCCCCGTCACGCCCAGTGGACAAGCGACACACCGCCACCCCGCTCGCCAGCGTAAGTGAAACCTGCGAGAGTGCGCATTCGCCGTGGGAGTGTGCGGGCGTGCTGGTCGCCGGCGCGGCGTCGCGTCGCTGCCGATACAGCGGACGCCACACGCCGGCCGCCCGGCGGACTCCCGCCGCGGCGGCCACTTCAAACGGACTTCAAAGGCGCCGCGGCCGGCACCGTTCTCAGCGCCGCGTGTCGCGAAATAGGTCCACCGCGAGTCGGACGCGCGGCAGTCGGCGGCTGGCCAGGCCCAGACAGGTGTTCATGGGTGCTATGTGGGTGATGACGGCCTGTAGTGGACGAGTTGGCCGAAATTGATTGGCTGGAGGTGTTTAACATGGAAATAGGAGCACACGAACCACTTCGAACACCACCAGTCGAATTGGCGTCACGGAAACGATGCCACTCTTACAAAATGGGGGCAGACGACGATTTGGTCGGTGGAATGGGTTGTGACGTTTTGGAGCGTAACACACCCGATTAGCTGGTCGACAATGGTCCGAGCGGTTTCCCAGTTCCCATCCATACCAGCCCAAACGCGGGCATGTTAGCATATGTCCGCTGGGAACTAGGGAAACTAACGCTACGCCTCAGAGATCCTAAAAACAAGGATGATATGAATAATCGTATGAAGAGTTTGGACTATTCATATTCGAAAAGCGCCAGGTATACATATTCTGTAAGAAAAGCAATTCATAGGAATCATTGGACCGCCGTTTTATCGACATCTCCTGACAACCGTTAGGCCCGAGTCTTCTATAAAAAGTCGTCCGTTATCTGGCGATCAGCGTGGCGTGGCTCCGCCGGCTGCCTGTTCACTCGCCGGATCTCTGCCATAAAGCCGGCCCACTCTCTGCTCGCACAGTCCAGAAGAGCCCATCGCTCTTCTTTATCGGCCGGGACCACCCAGGCAGTTACTCTGACCGGGCATACACCGCCGAAAGGCAGCCACTCTGACCGGGCATACACCGCCGAAAGGCAGCCACTCCGACCGGGCATACACCGCCGAAAGGCAGCCACTCCGACCGGGCATACACCGACGAAAGGTAGCCACTCTGACCGGGCATACACCGCCGAAAGGCAGCCACTCTGACCGGGCATACACCGCCGAAAGACAGCCACCCTGGACCGGCATACACCGCCGAAAGGCAAATGCTTCGATGTGGAAATCGTTTACAATCTTTGTAAAACGGATGACATCACGCCGAAAGTCGCCATTGCCAGCTTGCTCCCAATTCGTATATCATCAGTTGTGCCAAACGAGTCCCTAAATGAAGGAGTTTCTCTGATTCTAACCAGTAGCCAGCCAGTCACTCCCGTCAGCATTGCGAGGGGAGCCACGCAGGGAGTGTCTGTAAGACACTGCTGCCGTGTCTGCGAGAGCATCCCAGAGAGCCACTGCTGTCGTCTGTGACAGTATTTCAGTGGCCTTCCAGGGAGCCACTGCTGGAGAGCGCCGCTGCTCGCTCTGGTCACCTGTCTGTCGGGGCCATCTGTCGTCTGATCGGCGGCCTATTCAGAGCCGCGTGTACCAAGACACGACACGGCACGGCACGGCACGGCACGGCGGGACGAGCCACGTGCACTGAACCGCGGCAGAGGCTAGCGGCGGCGGCAGCAGAGGCTAGCGGCGGAGGCAGCCGTACTCCGGCCGCCGACGACAGGACACTGACCTCCTGAGTCCCGGGTCTGACACTTCGCTCTACGGACGCCGCGACGACGCCAAACACGACACGCTGACAGACGAAAACGTGACGCCAAACGTGCCAGTTATCGTATAAGTACGTTAGAGATGATGTGCGATAAATCAACACACGTGTAAGGTTTTTATCGAGCGTTGTTGAAAACTGCAGATCAGAAGAGCAGAGAGAAGGGAAAACAGCGGACAAAAACAGCAGTAGATATTACTGGCAGGATCAGGATAAGGTTACGGAAAAGGATCAGCCACCTTAGCGGAGGCGAAGGCCAAACAAGAAGTGAGGACTGTCACGGTCTCAGAACAGGGACAGAAAAAGAACCAGACGCAGATTAGGATGAATATATTTGTATACAAATTAAGAAGAAATAGTTTACAAGCAGGTGATAATGTACAACATTCGGACGAACAAACTCGTCTCCAAAGAGCCCGTTAACATCGTTACCCCTAGTTAACACGATTTCTGCCCTCAATTAACACCGGTACCGCCCTCAGTTAACACTGTTACCGTAATCAGTTCCTGACATGGGACCTTGGGCACCGCCACTTCATGGCGATAATCCACCAGCCGACTCTTTGTATTTGTCACGCTCTGGCAGCGCTCATAAACCCATCTTCTGGTTCGTCTGTCACGAGAAGCCTGCCCCCAGTAGGCGTCAGCAGTCAGCAGTCCTCCCATCAGCAGTCCCTCGGCTGCCAACAATGCGGCCCAGTCGGCGCCCCTCAGCTACCCTGGCTGCCTCAGCTGACGACTCGTCAGCCCTGGCTGCTGCCTTTTGACAACTGCTCGGCCCTGTCCACTGCCTTTTGAAGTCTGCTTGGCCCTGCATGCTGCCGTTTTAAGTCTGCTCGGCCCTACCTGCTGCCGTATGAAGCCTGCTGGGCCCTGCCTCGGCCCTTCCTCGGCCCTGCTCGGCCCTACCTCGGCCCTGCCCATTACCAGTGACGACCGAGGTGAGTCCCAGCAGCGCCGATTGGCGTCTGTTGTGGCCAGACGGGGGGAGGAGCGGCTGATGAATAATTCATCTGCCGAGGGTGGGCCGGCGGGCTGAGGCGGCCGTCCGGCATGGACAGGGAGAGGCTGTTTGTCGGGTAGACTGGGGGCGGGGAGGCGGCGCCAGGAGGCTCCAGTCGTTTGTCGGAGGGGAGGTGAGAGGCATGGCCAGGTGGACGGAAGGGAGGGAGGGTGGGGTCCAGAGGATTGTAGGGAGGGAGGGGTGGGGGCTCAGGTGTTCAGACGAAAGTAAAGAACCTGTCCCAGCCACGCCAGGCACCAGCTGCCTCAATTAAAACCATACAAATGACGCCGCTGGGTCGTTGAATGGCGTGATTTGAGCTCGCTTAGTAAGCCTTGACAATACTATCACACGGAGTTTGTTGGAAACAGCGTCCAAACTGAAACTGGACAGATCACACGAATCAATATAAGCTTCCGTTCGTGGTTTTCGCGCCTCTATGCATTTCTGTCCTGGATGTAGCAGTATTTCGGGTTTGTGGGGTCAGCACTGATAACCGCGCGTTGGTTGGCGCGACTGGTCAATGGTCAGGGCATGGTGTGCGTAGAAACCGATTTCTCCTCACGCAAAATGGCGGCCGCCGGGCGGGCGCCGGGACGCCGTCATTTCTGTGGAGTCGGCGCCGTCTCTCTTCAGTCTCCCAGGGAGAGAGATGGAGAGGGAGACGGCGAGAGTTGGAGACGGAGAGAGAGAGAGAGGGTGACGGAGTAGCAGAAAGGACGGAAGAGAGGAGAAAATGTGCCGAATCAGACGACAGACGGCTGCTTGATGCGACCAATCACGCCTTAAATGCGCCGCAATCGTGCCTTAAAAGCGCCGCGAGAAAGCTACTTCAATCACCCGTGGTACAATATCCGCTTTTTGAGTGATCGCAACGCCTTTGGGGACATTTGAGCCTCTATAATTTAATAAGTGGACGATACTTCGATATTTGATTTCATGGGCCAAGGCAATAAAAGCGTCCTCTTACTAGTAGAAAGGCAAGACAGCCAGACACTCAGGATGACATTACGTTACACTCTAATCCCCAAACGCCAGATGAATCAGATAAATTTCACTTTTAGTGCTACATGACATGTGTCTTCAATGTCCCATCTCTCACACTGGACACCACATGTAACCCATCTCCGCGCATGTTGCGGGCCCGGCCGACCTCTCCTACACCACTGCCGTTGGCTGGGTCCGGTGGGTGCCGGCTGGTCCATACCGGCCGGTTCAGTATACCGCTACAGCAGGCTTCCTCCCACGACCTTTGACCTGATCCACCGCCCGGCAGGCAGGCACCGCCCGGCACAGGACGGAAGCGGGTCGACACAGAGACGACCCGGTCTGGTAACGTCACAGAGACGGCTCGGTCTGCTGACGTCACACAGACGACCCGGTCTGGTGACGTCACAGACGACCCGGTCTGATGACGTCACAAAGACGACTCGGTCAGATGACGTCACAGAGACGGCTCGGTCTGGTGACGTCACAGAGACGGCTCGGTCTGGTGACGTCACAGAGACGGCTCGGTCCGGTGACGACACCAGAGGTACTAGCCCCGCCGGGCGGAGCTCCGACCCCGCGGGGCCGTGGGAACTTCCCGTGAGAGAAGAATGCAGAGATG
>JARBER010052200.1:3072-19065 GCA_030265075.1 Balanus glandula | reverse complement strand
CGTCTGTAGTAGCACCCTGCACTAGTCAGATATCTGCACCTAGTTATTTAGTACGATGGAGGTTTGGAAGTGGTTCACTCAGTGGAAAGTTGACCTTATTTGGGTTAGTCGTATTAGTTTCGAGTAAGTCGCATTAGTTTCGGGTAAGTCAAATTAGTTTCGGTTTAGCCTTATCCACTTGTTTCGTTTTCACGTTGTTTATAGTATCTACTCCGTCGTAATGCAAGATAGGCATGGAATATGAAAAGCAGCTGCTTATGATTTTTGGGCGACAAACTAGATTGCGGTGATTTACAAATAGGGGAATTACCTTTGGGGGGTGGGGGTGTCTCCGAAGACTCCGTTCGGCTGCAGGTTAAGCTCGGCAATTGAGCAGTTGAGTGAGACTTAATACCTGATTCGTTAGGTGATGACATTTAATGGTCAGTGGTCATGGCACAATGCGCATACGCCTATTCCAGTTTTTTTTCTGGCTGCCACTCATTTTGCTAAAAGCACCAACATCGATTGATGATAAATGGTAATAGGCTTTAAGTACTATGTTTTGTGTTGCACGCTGGGAAATAGGCACTGCTTTAGACTAGAACAACAGCGCACATGTCTACTTCTGTTATTGTCCCTAGATGGCATTAGTAGTAAATGCCTGAAGCTATGCTGTACCGCATAGCTTCAAGTCGAGAACTGCAGTTTTTACGATGGTGAAAAGGTATGGATGAGTCGTACTAGTCACCGAAATTGGGTAACCATACTCTTGGCGCTAAGAACCAATGCACTATAGGGACTATTGATCTATTTGTTATCACACCATAGCTATTATCTATGTTGGCTTATCGTTGGTGGCCGTTCCCAGTTAATAATAAATATGTAGCTCCTGAAGCTGAAATATAAGAAAATACCGTCCACAAACATCGCTCGTGTAAACGTTCCTGGTTCATAAATGCTTCATAATGTATTCGCCTACATTCAGCATGAACCGCCTTTTGCCGCCCACTAGCGGAGCCGAGATGATAGAGCGGGAGAGAAAGAAGAAGATCGAAGAGCGACAGGCGGAGGAGGAAAAGGCGATGGCCGACATCAGACGGAAGATGGAGCGTATCAAGGAGCAGCGTATTCAGAAGCATCGTCAGAAGTACGACAACCATTATCAAGGTATGTGGGCGGGGGCGGGGGCGGGGGCGGACCGGGCAGAACTGAGACGGGCCACCAGGCCGGCGGTACGGCTGAAATAAGCCATTGCCATTGGATGGTAGTCGATGACTTAGTCATATCAACGGTATGAGAGGGTAGGACACGGGTTGGCATCTTTTTGTTGCGGAGTTGATATTAACTGTCCTTTTTTTGTTTGTTTTATTTCCTTTGTATGCGATTGCGCGGTTTTAGTTTATCATACACTTTCACTAACACCTTTTGCTGGTTTTGGGCACTAATTATAGCATGGTGCTGTACTCTATTCATTGACATCTGACAAGTACAGCATTGTTTGATTTTCATGGATAAGAAGTGTTACATAAGTTGATAACGCATTGGAGTGCTGTTTGCTGGTGTTCGATGTCCCCATTTTCTCTTTCTTTTCTTGTTTCAATCCGGCGTGGCTGACTAACCAATATGGATGTGCTGCTGATGCCTTTTGGAGGAGGTACGAAATGTTTGTGCGTATCTTCTGGGTTCAGCTGGTCGGCTCTTTCTGTCAGCGCTCACTAACACAGTGTCTGTGTGACTACTTTGCGGTGCTGGGCGATGCATGGGATTACTGATTTGAAGTGTCTAACCAGTGCAGCGACTATCTGATTCTGCTATTACCCGGCCCTGTGACTAACCGATCCAGCGACTAACTGTGACTACTGAGATGACCTGAACTGAGAGCACCTACCACGGTACCTTCCTGAACCGCTTGGTAGTGGTCTATTCCGGGCATTTTCGAGTCCAGCTGATGCTTGTTTTCTTTCTACCTCCATCTCGGCACCTACGTGATTTTACGGGATCTTACTTTTCTTGTTCTTCTTCCTTCGGAATTTTCTTTTTGGGATATCATTTAACTTTTGCATGTTTTTCGTTTTCTTTCTCATGCTGCACTTTAGTGGAACTTCTTCCACCTGGTTTGACGCAGTTGCATCAGAAAAAAACTCTGTGAAAGAGATCTGACGTATTTTTTCTGAATCCTACCAGTTTCCTAGCAATACCGCGGCTGGCCTGTCGCGTCGGTTTTCGTTTTCCTTACATCTGATTTTAGTCGCACTTTATTGACTCGACAATTCCAGATCGGTTTACCTCTCCTCTTCGCACGTCTTGTCCCAGCATGAGAGAAACCTTGTCTGATATTGTTTTACTCCCGGTCTCCGTCTCCACTGTCTCATCATTGTCTCTTGTAATCCTTTCTCGGCATCCTGTTTCCTGTCTCCTGTCTCCTGTCTCCTGTCTCCTGTGATCCTGTCTCCTGTCTCCTGTCTCTTGTCTCCTGTCTCCTGTGATCCTGTCTCGGTGTCCTGGCTGATATTCTGTGAGTCATCAGACCGATCTTCGTCTCCGTCTCGGCATATACCGGGTCACTCCCGACCTGACCCCTTCCGTCCGACCCTTTCGATCAGCTGGTGCCGGCTTGGCCCCTTTCAGACTCCTTTGACAGTCGGTGGATTGTCAACTCCTCCCTGCCAGTTCGTGTCGACTCGGGTTCTTCCCTGCAAGCTGGTACCACCTCCCTCCCTCTCTTGTTCCGCTGTTACCGTCACCAATCATCGCTCGATCATCCCTAGACCGTTCTGGCACCGATTACCGCTCGATCATCCCTTGACCATTTTAACCGTCACCGATCTTTGCTTGTCCATCCCTAGACCGCTCTAACCGTCACTTATCTTCGCTCGATCACCTCTCGACCGTTCCAACCGTCACCGATCTTCTATCGACCATCCCTCGTTCTTTCTAACCGTCACCAATCGTCGCTCGACCATTCCTAGACCTTTATAACCGTCACCAATCATCGCTAGACCATCCCTCGACCGTTCTAACGTCACCGATCGTCGCTCGACCATCCATTTACCGTTCTAACCATCACCAATCATGGTTCGACCACCCCTCGACCGTTCTAACCGTCACCGATCTTCGCTCGACCGCCCCTCGACCGCAGCCGGTACCGACTCTCTCGTCTCCACCCCGCTCAACTCGCTGGCGACCAACCGGGTGTGGGGCGAGCGGAGTCCGCGCCTGTCGCTCAACCCGCCCACCGCCGGCACCCCGTCCTCCACGGCGCCCACCTTCTCGTTCGACGGCTTCATGGAGGCGTCGACGTCGGTGGCGCAGGGCCTGCCGACGGCCAGCGAGGCGTCGTCGGTGTCGTCGACGCCGCCGCCGCCGCTCGACCCGTCGCACCCCGCCCTCATTGGCTACGGTAGCGGCGCGCAGTGCCCGGCGGCGCTGGGAGGAAGGGGAGGTTGTGGTGGGGTGGGTCCGGCTGACGGTAGTGACCAAGTGGCGGTTTGTCAGGCAAATTTGTTTGATTGTTTGGGAGATGTGCGAGCTCATTTCAGTGGCGGATTTACATATTTACTTACAATATTATACATACATATTACATATTTGCTCGTTTTTTCGGAAAGGGCAAACAATGTACGTTGCATCTTTTAAAGTCGCGTAAAGGCCCGAATCAGGTTAAACCGTTGTGCTACACGCTTACAAACACTGAATATGAGCTCATTGCAAGTTTCTGCTTGCATATTAATAAAGTTTGGAATTAATGAGATGTGAGTAGATTCTCGTTTAACATCTGTGTCATACTCTGAGTCGGACACAAATGTTGAACGTGAATAGGATATTGTTTTTTTTTCACCCACTCAGTCACTGCCGGCAGCCACGACCCGCCCTACTGATCAACTTTCCCCCATAAACGCATGCGACCGCGCGGACGTGCGCGTTAAACCTGTCTGTCGACTTTCGCTGTCGTGGTGATATATAACAGGACATTGCGTCGCATCAGTAAACGGCGATGTCGCGCTGTTGGTCCGTCCACTCTGTAGTAGTTCTTTCCTTTCATCTTCTTAGCTGTACGGCAATAAACGCCTGGGTCACATTCATCGACTTTCTCTTTCAGGTCATCATGTTGTGTTGCGGTTCCTGTTTTTTATATCTGCACGTGCATTATAAGTACCTGCACGTGCATATATAATTATGTGTAGTGAGTTGATAGGTTCAAATCATGCATTAAGTTTTTTGAATTTCAGATGCAGGTGCTTGAACTGTCATGTGCAAGCTTAACGTTCTGTCGTGATGTTAACGTCGTTGTAAGCCGTTACGCCAATGCAAAATAATACTGTACGTGTTGCTGAAGGTCATCCTTATATTTGTTTGTACTTTTTTGCCGTGCTCTTTGCTCCTGGGCACAGCTGTAGTCGAGAAGGTGTCCTTCGCCGGTAGTGTATCTAAACATAGGCAATACTTTCACTTAAAAAAGAAGACGGTGTTACTAACTTGTATTCTGAAAGAATGATACATCAAGCTCGCGAGCGAAATATGTCCAGAAATGTGTTGAAGAGGCGGTCGTCCCTATGGCTGCTCTAGGACTCGTAAAGCCTTCTGAAAAGCATATACCTCCTGGCGACGACTGCTTGGTGTTTCTTCCGCGTGTCTCCTGTGAGAGGAAGGTGTAGTGTATATATGCGCGGTGTACGTGTGCGTCTCGCTTTCTGTGTGGCTCTGCGCCGGTGATTTTCCGCTCCCTGGTGATGTTTCCCTCCTTGTTGGTTATTGTCACCAAACTGGCAGTAAATTGCAAGAGAGCAGAAAAATAGTCGGATATCTCTTATCGGTTTCAAAACGATGTACTTAATATCTTGATAGTGGATCATATATTGATATGATCTGTAGATCTAGGATAACATATATTTATAGTGGATTATAAATTAATGTAATCTGTAGATCTATGATAAACTGCATGAAATCTTTTGTCCGTATCAATATCATTATTCATATTCAACGTTTATCTCGTGAATAGTATATCGGTATATATTCTTACGTCATATTTACTTAACGTTCTATCGATTTGAACTCATTATGCAAATGTGTTGAGCATCGTGTACCTCACTGATCACAAAAACCTGTCTGCTTCTAAATTTGTAGATACTATGTGGTTCAAAATGTCTTCAAATGTCTTCGTTTTGATGACATTATATCATTATAAACATATGTAAATATTAACCAACATTAGGGATCAAAATGCTCTATTGTAATTTTGATATCCTTGCTTATTGGAAACATTACTACCGCCATCACTCTGTGAGCTTTGTGCACCGCTTTGTGGCGTTCACTTTCTGTCGCTTGCCGCACTAATCCGCTGGTCGTGTCTTTCTTTCTCTTTCTTCTGCGCCCCTCCCCGTGCGGACCTCTCTCGGACCGTGGGGTGCGTTAGTTATCCACTCCTGTGCCGCTGAAGACCTGGAACTGGACCTGGAGAGGGAGCTGGAGGAACCTCCACCGGAGCTGGTGCCGCCCACCGAAGACACGAGCAGGGAGATCTCCCCGGGACAGGTCAGTGGGTGCTGGACAGCAGAGGTCGGAAGTTAACATCAGTTGGGTAGGTGATCGGATTTTGTTCTGCTGTCAGTCGTAAATCTCGCTCTGTAAGCTGCTGGTGGGTATCCAGTGGATGGATGGGTCTAGCAGATGTATGCGTTAAATAGACTCGTGTTCTTTACAAGGTTTTAAGTTTTTCGTATTTATTTTAATCTAACAAATATGTTGGACTTGATCCGAAATGTACGCAGGATATCCAGATATTGTTTTAAGCCGATGTCATTATGCTTGTTTGAATACGTTGTTGGAGACGTTCCAAGCAAACGATACGCCGCCGAAATACAAACTGTGACAAGTCGCCACCAAGCATTTGCCTCTTTACGGCGTTGTCTTGCCCGCTCTGTTATGACCTCTCTGCCACTGCGTGTTACAACCGCGCTATGCACTGTGCTCTAACTACACTGTACCCCGCAATGTCACACACTGTGCGCCGGTCTTCCGCTGCGACTGTGCGTCGGACTTTAACCTCACTGTCCTCTGCGTCGTCTCGCTGCAGCTGCTGTTGTCCGGCATCATGAGGGACTTCAGTTCGGCTGCTGATGACGCGAGGAAGGCCCGCAGACGCTCCGGGGAGGATCTGCTGTCGGCCCCAGCGGGAGAGACCAGGGGCGGCGTCCGACGGAGAGGGACGCTACAGCGCGCCAAGTCACACCACGTGCCCAGCGTGAGTCGGGGAGGGGAAGGGGTGACAGGGCAGTGGATGGGCTGTGACAGGGGTAGGGGGTAGGCTGTGGCAAAGGTTTAACCTGTATAAAGTCAGGAACCCGTTGGAACCCGTTGGAACCCGTTGAAACCCGTTGGAACCCGTTGGAACCCGTTGAAACGCTTTGAAACCCGTTGAAACCCTTTGAAACCCGTTGAAACCCGTTGCAACCCTTTGGAACCTGTCTGTGACTCGTCTGTGACCCGTCTGTGATCTTTCACCCGCCGTCGGCGACGCGACTGTGACCCATACGTGACCCATCTGGGACCCGTATTGTCACATCTGACCCCAAATCGATCCGCTGTTATCCGTCTGACCCGTCTGACCCGTCTGACCCGCCTGTGACCCGTCTGACCCTTCTGCGACACCTCCCGTCCCACAGCAGCGCCAGGGCTCGCCCCAGGCCCGCCTGACCAGACTGCACAGCGACCCGGCGCCTCGCACCCACTCGCTGCCCATCTCGTCGCTGGCGACGCTGCAGTCTCAGGACTCGCAGGACGACGACGAGCTGCCGCCGGCCACACACGACGGCCGCCAGTCGACCGACTCGGAGAGCAGTGAGGAGGATGGCGCCGCGCAGAAAGGTGAGAGCGTCCGCCGACTCTGTACGGGGCTGAGTGGGCACCAGTTACAGGCGGCCGTCCACTGCACGGCGCCTAATCGTCTAACGACAGAATTTAACATGGGAGCCTGTGGGGAACGCGCTGAACGCGGTATCGCCGATATTAGGCGTGAATCAGCTGACTTCCCATAGGCTATAATGTTAAATTATGCCGTTAGGCGACTAGGCGAGCTGCAGTGAACGGTCACCATTATATGTGTTGTACTAGGGCCAAGATGACGAAGATGACAAGATAACTTGTTATATACGCAACGTGACCACGCAGTTGTCACTACCTAAAGCTCCAATAAACAACATCAACATACAATGATATTGTATTCCTTCTCACGAAGATTCAAATCCTGCGTGTGCCTTTTTACGTACCGTTCGTGTCGGTTTGTGTATGCATTTCGCCTTTATCGGTGTCCGTCTCTGTCTCCGGCAGCTGTGGCGGCACTGCTCCGGCGGACGATCCTCGGTCTGAAGTCGGTCGGCAACTTCCTCATCGAGTTCATGGCCAGCATCCTGATCGCGCTGACGGTGAAGCTGAACAACGTGTCGGCTGACTACCGCTACATCGCCAAGAAGCTCTCCAAGGAGAAGCGCCGGCTCAAGGTAGCGACCGCGGCTCTGCCGTGATGCAGGGCGGGGGGTCTAGTGGGCGCTGTGATGACTCATGGTACGGGGACGCTTTGCTGACACTGGGACACTTTGTTGACTTTGTGGCGCTTTGGTGACATTGTGACACTGAAATGACACCGGTACTGTGGTGGATGTGACACTGCGTGTGACTATTTTGCTGTGTGTTGTGAGTGGCGACAATCATAAATGGAACGTCATGTCTTGTTTTTGTTTGTTTGAATAAAATACCTTGGTGTTGATTGATAGTTTCCACGGTCGTCTCTATGTCCGTCGTCTGCATAATTTCAGCGGCTGCGCTCCAGTCACCGCTCTACCGGCCGTGACAGGGTCGTCTGAGTAATACCGTCCAATCGCCACTCCTGCCCGCTTTCCTGTCTCCTGACTCCTGACTCCTGACTCCACTCATGGCTGCGGACTGCTGACTGCCATCTGTCGTTCCAGACGTCCTGCGCTTGATAGCCTTTATGAGCTGAAGCGCCCCTCAAAAACACCAATTACACACGTTCCAGACGTCCTGGAAGCAGCCGCCGCTCCTGCCCGCTCTCCCGACTCCCTACTCCCGACTCCCGACTCCCGACTCCCGACTCCCGACTCCCGACTCCCGACTCCCGACTCCCGACTCCCGACTCCCGACTCCTGCTCCTGACCCCTCGTCTGTCGTTGCAGGCGTCGTGGGAGCAGCCGGGGGCCGCCGCTCCCCCGGCCGCGGCCTCTGCTGCCGCTGTGCCGGCGGTGGCCGATCCAGGGGCGGCCGGAGACGCGCCCCTTCTCTACCTGACGCCCGAGGGCACACCCCAGCTGACGGACCCGGCGAGAAAACCCACCGGCGGCGGCCCGACTCCGGCAGAGTACGTTCCGTAGGGGCGGCGGAGTTTGGTAGAGTAGAGTGGAGTAGAAGTGCTTTGTGATGCCGTTCATTGACGTAGTCGTAATCCAGCCAACGGTTGTGGGGTGTGGCTCGGGTTTTTATGCTGACGAGGTGGTTTGATAATGACAGCGCTTACAGTTTAATCTACCAGGTAAGTTCCTACCGTCACTTGTAAACTGTTTGTTTCTGCTTTGTCATAAGGTGCGCTTCTGTTGCGTTTTCCGCTGCTCTGATATTAGGCTTTGTACTGACGTTGAATATGACCTGTCACACATGTGACGGCATCATCATCTGAGTAGGTGCGTGTTGGGCCGACAGTTCACCTTGCAGCACTCAGTGGTGCCGATTACCACCTCCTGACCTGCCTACTGTCCCCGCAGTCCAGCGGTACCGATTACCACCTCCTGACCTGCCCACTGTCCCCGCAGTCTAGCGGTACCGATGACCACCTTCTGACCTGCCTATTGTCCCCGCAGTCCAGCGGTGCCGATGACCACCTTCTGACCTGCCTACTGTCCCCGCAGTCCAGCGGTACCGATGACCACCTTCTGACCTGCCTACTGTCCCCGCAGTCCAGCGGTACCGATGACCACCCCCTGACCTGTCCATTGCTCCCGCAGTCCAGCCAGTGGCGGCTCCGGTGACGCGGACGCGGACGCTGACGAGGGTGTCAAACACTCGGTCTCCGACGACCTGAGCACCGCCAGCGCGCGGCAGATTCTCGAGCAGCTGGCCGTCGCGCTCTGGTACGCCATCGTCAGCAGGTCCGAGATGGTCGCCTACATCGTCGTCTTCATCAACCAGGTCAGCCACTGACAGATGTAGGGTGCATGTCCATCAGCCAGGCCAGCCAGACCATGGTGTCGGCGTTGATCAGAGAGTTGGTTAGTGTTGTGATTTGGTGTTGCGAAGTGACAGAAAGCAGGAGGCAAATACTTGTCCATGTTGCGGATGATTATCTTAATATTGTATTGTTAATTAAAGATATATAGCATATTATGCCTGATTCGCGATCCATTGGGAGGATGGAAAGAATGGTATGCTAGTTTGTGTAATTAATTTATTTCAGAAATAGGGTCCTGTCTTCCTTTGTCTCGTTTCCTGTCTTGCGCTAAGTTTATGAACACTGAAATGTAACAGCTATGTGCTTATGCTAAGGATGTGATATTCTGGGCAGAAGTCAGATGTGTGTGCCGTTTTCGTTGTGACCTGGGCAGAAGTCTGATCTGTGTGCTGTTTGCGCTGTGATCTGTACAGCAGTCTGATCTGTGTGCTGTTTCCACCGTCCTCCGCCAGATGGTGTCAGCGTCGATCCTGTCACTGCCGCTGCCAATGATGGTGTTCTTCTGGGGCAGCCTGTCGGTGCCGCGGCCGAGCAAGACCTTCTGGGTCACCATGATCGCGTACACAGAGGTAACACGGAGGCGGCCTTCTGCGGGCACTCGGGGTGCCGTCTACTGGCTATCGCCTCAATGCTTTACATCTGAATTGAATGCTGAATTTAATCCTGTTGCGCATACTATTAAAAAAACGATTTTATCACAACCTAAAGCTTTCGCATTTTAATTCGCTTATGGTCTGTCATGACGGTTCAAATTCGGTGCATAGGGTATAATTCGGTCTTTAGGCCGCTACTAACTACGCGGTCAGTCGGCTCGTAGACGCCGTTAGGCTTTCATGTGCATGTGCGTGCGTGTGCGTGGCCTTAATGTGTGCATTTTTTATCATTTGCGTGGTATACTAAGTATTTGCTGTACTGTTTTTGTATATATTCGCCATCAAATGCTTTGACATTGTGTTGGAAATAAAAGGCCCGTGTTTTGCAATGCACATTACAAGAACACATAACGATCAATTTCATCTAAGCCTTAAACGTCTTTTTATGTGCCCTACTAGCCTTTATACAAGCCTTAAATGAGCCCGCTTAGCCTTTATTTATATAAACCTGTATTGAGCCCGGCTAGCCTGTAAAGCTTGCCGGGCCCATTCTATGCATTTTGTTTTGGCGCTTTCCACCGCCACTCTGATCACCTGCTTCTGTTTCAGACCATCATCATCATCAAGTACATGTTCCAGTTCGACTTCTTCCCGTGGAACCACGAGGAGAAGCTGAACGCGCCGTTCTGGCCGCCCCGCATCCTCGGCATCGAGCGCAAAGATCAGTACGCCGTGTTCGACCTCATCCTGCTGCTCATCATTTTCTTCCACAGGTGAGGTGGTGCCCTGCGGGTGAGCTATTCGACTGCTCTTTGTTGTGATGAAATGTATGTGGTAATTTACGCGCAATGGTATTCGCCACGGGTACGCCACTAACAGTTTGCAGTTACACCATAATTACGCGGTATTTACACGCGCTGAAGTTAACGTCGGATGCGTCTTTGTTGTGTGATAATGGTACACATTGTAACAGTACCAGTAAAACGTCATAAAGCGTCATAAACGTCATAAAACGTAAAACGTCGCTTGGTGACAAGCGAGCGAGCGTGAACGAAATGTATGGTGAGCTTGAACTCTATCGGGTAAGTTTTTTTATCACATACAAAGAGCGTTGGCGCTCTCGCGTACGTGCAAAGGCACCCATCCCTGACTTTTGGGATTATCGGATGCTAGGTCCTAACTACACACCAAATTTGAACACAATCGGCTCAGTCGTCTCTAAGATGGAATAGGGATGTGTGCTTGCGCATGTGCAGAGGCACCCCACTCCTGACTTTTGGAAAAACGTTGGCTGACGACAGGTCTCTAGCCACACACCCGACTCAGCCGTTCCTTAAGTATTAAATAGGTGTATGCACGTGCGCACGTGGAGAGGCATCTCATCCCTGACTTAAAGAGAACAGTTGCATCTGAGATGTCCCTTACCACACACCAAATTCATACACAATCGGCCCAGCCGCTGTGGGATTTTGTGAGAAAATACTTTTGAACACCCCTTACACGCGGGACGCGCCACGCGCAGTGGAAACCATTGACATGAGTCGCCACTGGTCCCAAACATAGTAAGGTTATAGGGCTTCTTAGAAAAGAAACCCGTTTGTCAATCGTAAGTACGGTTGCAGAGATATTAGATTCTCAAAAGCGTGACCACGGGTTGGGTTGGGCTGGGATGGGTTGGCTCGGGGCGCTCATGCTACGATTTTTCCTATGTCAACGAAACAATGAGCGGGCACCTCGTGCTCGCTCGTAATAACATTTAATTAGAAATGTTTGAAAAAATCCGCACTTGATTGTTTTTATTATTCAAGATATTCTTCCTTTGGCTGCATGACACGTGACATACCGTTTGCGTGCTGCCGTATTCGCATCGCATTCCTGGCGTTGCCAGATCACCTCACCTTACGTCACAGTCACCTCGCAGTCTCCTGCTCACACCGGTATGGCCTCGCTCTCCTCAGAGTGGTGATGAAGACACTGGGCCTGTGGAAGGACGTGGATGACGAGGTTGATCCGGAGCCGGCGACGCCGTCCAAGCTGGAGGACCACCTGGGTCCTACTCGACTGACGGTGGCCGAACGAAGCCGCGCCGCCGCGCAGAAGGCCAAGGGAGAGCTAACGGAGGGGTATGTGTAAACATGTGTATTCTCTAGGAAGTTTCCCGACTTATAAGGAAGTGCAGAGAACATGAGACTGAAATAATCACAGTTGTGCTAAAAATAAGTGTTTTTGATTCCTATGAAGATTAGTAATTATGTTTTCTGACTCATTTGAGGCAAAAGGTGCATGTTTTGGGAAAAAAAATTATCTTTGTTGCCCTGAAAAATGGTGCTTAATTTGACTGAAGAAGGCTGGACACGGATACGAAGTAAATATGATGACTAGTATAGGTATATTTTTGACGGATTTATCCTCTTCACCTACTGATAATCTAGGAAGGCTATTTTAAGCTACAACGGACAGCTTTAGTAACAATTTGTTCACCTAGATTCCTTTACTACATTTTTTACCGGCGTTTATACCGGATAACGGTACCAGGTACGCCACGGTAAATGTGTAAGCTGGTACCATCTAAGGGCTAATGTTTGTCATTGACTGACATCTGTTTTTTACTTAACGTGTCGTCCTTGCTCGTGTCATTGGCCGCACAGCGGTTATGCTAGATCTGGTTTCCTTTGTGAACGTGAACTGTGCTGGTCAGTAATTGACTTTGTATTTTCCTGATACTTCTGTGTTCTGAGGGAGCATAGGAACGGCTGTTAAATATGATTTTATACAACACAATAGTGGTAGTATTTGGCGGCGTCTTTAAGCCGCAATCTACCACTACAATCCAGTTTTACTAATAATATTCTTTTGTTCATCACAACGGATGGCCCGCCATTTTCAGATTTAAGTTCTACGTGTCCGCTGTGGGCGAGTTTTTCAAGTCGCTGCTGACCAACTCGGGCAAGGAGAAGGTGGACGTTTACGCATACATGTTCATCTGCGACTTCATCAACATCTTCGTAGTGTTCCTTGGCTTCTCTTCGTTCGGGGTAAGTGTGTGTCAAATTCGGCGTGTTCCGTGCGAACTTCGACCCGTTGGCGTTCTACTGCGATGGTGACGAGATGTTTGTGAATGTCTACGCCGTCGGCCTGTACTGCGGGAGCTACCTTGGTGTGCGTGGCACCCAACACTGTCCAGCGTGGCAGGGATTGGAGCTATCCTGTGTTCTTGAGCAGATGTCTAGCTGTGTAATAGCTGTCACTCTGTGCTACCGTCTTTCATTCTCCATCTGTTGTGTTCGCCGAATGCAGACAGACATTCCACCGGTGGTGTGAATTATGGTCTTACAAAGTGACTCATTGCACTTATTTTCTGCTATCATTTGCTTTTACTAATCTGGCTTTTGAAAAAATCCGAATCAAAGATTGTTTTTATACAACAAACACATTTACTCTTAATGCTGTTCCATCGTCCTTATTTTCTTGTAAAGCTGTGAACCGGATATAATCTACGATTGACGTACCTGTATCATTCCTCTGACTCGTAACACCCGGCACCCTTCCCCTGTGACCCCTAACGCCCAACACTCACCCTCTAACATATCGTATCCCCCCCTGACCTCCTCGCCCTCTCCATTGCAGCCGCCGCAGGGGGGCAGCGGGGACGACATCTCCTCAGTGGTGGAGGAGAACCGCGTACCCATCCCTTTCCTCATCATCCTCTCACTCAACTTCCTGCTGATCCTGGTGGACCGGGCGCTCTACCTGCGGAAGACGGCCATGTGGAAGCTGGTGTTCCAGTACGTGCTGGTCGTGGTGGTACACGGCTGGTTGTTCTTCGTGCTGCCGGCCATGACGGACAGGTGAGGCGGCTGAACGGAGCCCGGGAGAAAGAGTGGCAGGGGATTCAGGCCAACTGGTATCGTAATTCAGCGATTGTGACGCTGCTATTACGATACCAGTTCACTCTGAGTGAGAGTGAACCTGAGTGACATCAGTTAATCGCCCGAAATACTGCTTCCATATTTGTGCAGTGTGCAATGACAGTCTGCGCGACAATAAACTATTTTTAAAGCTACGTTTCTGAATACTTTGTTGACTCCACAAGAACGGGGGGAAATTTGTGACATTCGTACCTTGGCCATGAAGGAAAAACTTCAGAGAATACCTAATCAACGGTAATTTTAGAAGTGAAAGTAATTTTGATTCGAAAGAGGAGTGTTGAGTAATGTTTGCCGTCATTTAAAAGGAAACGTTCGACACAACTGACAGAGTGACCGTATTGCACTTGCAACATACATCCGTACTCCGTAGTCGGCGTATCTATCATATTGTGTCATACCTCGCATTGTATTCCAATTTTTTTCTCGCTCATACCTGACGAGTGACGAGTGTCCGGCCGTATTGCAGGGAATTTGACCAGGCGGTGGCTCCGCGCGTGTGGTACATGATCAAATGCATCTACCTGCTGTTCTCGGCCTACCAGATTCGTTCAGGTTACCCTACGCGCATTCTGGGCAACTTCCTCACCAAACAGTACACGTTCTTCAACAAAATGGCGTTCAGAGGGTGAGTGTTATCCGATCCGGTGGTCCTACTCGCGCTTAATGTAACTCATAATTTACTACGCTAAAATTATCGTGAATCGCCCTGCGCTACAGCAAAGCTATCGTGCATCTTCTTTCACTACATTCATGCTATCGTGACTTCGTCGTATATGTTTTGCTTCTGATCAAACAACCGTCTCATTGCTACTCAACTGGCGTCCCTTCGCAGATTCATGCTGATTCCCTTCCTGTACGAACTCCGTGCGCTTATGGACTGGATGTGGACGAAAACTTCTCTCGACATCTTCAACTGGCTCAAGATGGAGGACATTTACGCGCACATCTTCTTGATCAAGTGCCAGAGGGTGCAGGAGGGCACACAGGTTTACGTGAGTGGCGAGCCGCGCCGAACCACCGAGAAGTGCGTGTTCGGCGGCGGCTGGCTGCTGCTCGTCGTCGCGGTGATATTCGCTCCGCTGGTGCTGTTCGCGCTCAGCAACGCGGTGGGGCTGCCGAACGTGCCCTATGAAGTGTCGATGGAGATCGGGGTCGGCGCGTACGAGCCCATCTTCAGAATGACGGCCGAGCAGAACTCGATCCTGCGGTGAGTGGCGTGCGATTTTCTCACAAAACACACCCCGGTGTGTGTGTGGGGGGCGGGGAGGGGGGAGGGGGAATGGTGGGTGGTGTTCGGAGGGTGGTGTGTTTTGAGAGGGGGATGTAATATCGGTTGTATCGGAGACATCTCTCTCGGCAATGCTCATTAAATTACATGCATGTAATGTTACAAATGCGATGGTTCAATGCATTGGACAAATATTATGACTGGCGGTCGGGGTAAACATGTCGTGTGGTACTGGTAACCATCCAACGTTGTTATGGCTGTTTTTTTGTCTCTTAACATCATGCGATTTCAGCAGTTTCCGCTGTTGCTAAGGCCATGGGAATGAATACCAGACACATAGACGTTGCCAGTTTGCATATGTTTACGAGGACATACCGGAGCCCTGCTCGGCAGCTAGGAATAGCTTCGGCTTAGGATGATGACATCTGTTTGTTGACATTACTGACGTTCTGTGATCGGGCACACCCATACATTTCAGGTTAAGATGTTCCTAAGGCAGAATCGGCGATGACGTCATACTTTTTAAAGTCATCCGCCAGTTAGCGTCTATGTAGGCTTAATTCACGTTACTGCGCATGCGCAGTCGAAGATTCTTCTCGATATTCTCAAAGATTCTTAGATGTCGAACAGGGCTCTGAATATCGTCTACCATAGCCACAAATGCATCCTGGTATGGGAGGAACCCCGTCAGAATCGTTGTCTCTCTCTCTCTCTCTCTGCGTTCTATCAGCTCGTTTGACCTGACGCCTTCCTTCCCCCCTCGGCAGCATCACGGAGAAGGACTTGGACGACATCAGCTTCCAGTACCGCAGCGAGCGGCCCGCCCTCGGCTTCCTCGCCGACTACGACAACACGGACGTGAACGTCATTCAGCTGAGCGGCAAGTCAACCGCCGTCTGGGCCATCTCACCGCCGTCTCAGGTAGCTGCCGTAGTTCAGTCTTCCTATAGGCCATCTCACCGCCGTCTCAGGTAGCTGCCGTAGTTCAGTCTTCCTATAGGCCATCTCACCGCCGTCTCAGGTAGC
>JARBER010052089.1:0-12045 GCA_030265075.1 Balanus glandula | reverse complement strand
GCACAGTCGATCTCCCCAGCTGTGTGCTGTCCTGCGGCACAGTCTATCTCCCCAGCGGTGTGCTGTCCTGCGGCACAGTCTATCTCTCCAGCGGTGTGCTGTCCTGCGGCACAGTCTACATCCTAGAGTGGTGTTCGGCCCGACTAGAGCGTGACAAAGAAGCAGTGGTCGCTGTGTTACAAATACATTGTTTCGTGGGCGAACAGCATGCGAACCTATCGGATTGGCCTCCTCCAAGATGCCGCAATACTGTGCTGGGCGAGGCGCTAATGCCCCTTGCTTAAGCTATTCACCACAACAACTTTTCTCTTCCAATTAAACACATCCTTAAATTGACATTGTAAGCACCAATAGCGTTTCTGTAAACTTGCAGTAAAAATACAAAGTTTGCAAAAGTTCGAGGCGCACGCTATGGAATGTTCTCTAACTTTCACAAGCAGGGTGAACTTGTGGGCGCCTCGGCTGGCGTAATTGGTGGAAACAAATTGAGATACGTCAGATCTAGCTCGGCTACGTGAGGGCGACGATGAAGAATGATTGGATGTTCTCAACCACCACTGACCTCCAGAGTATGATTGAAGGAACGGATATACGCATGCGTTGGCCATGACAGCTGGGTGTTCTAGCCTTCGTGTTGCGGGCTGAAGTGAGTGTGAGCCAGCAAAAAAGCCATCGAGTCGGGCTTATCGTCTTATTGGATAATGACTTTCGACACCCAGTGAGGCCACCACAGCCAGAAACATCCAGAGCAGCAGCACTAGACACTTTACATATAACGGGTGAGTACTTGAAATCCGGACGAAACTAAAAACATTGTATATTCTTTAAAAAACGTCACTCCCGAGAACACAAGGTATCATTCGAACGCTGGAACTTTGGAGCATCACTGCCACTTAGTGAACAGCTGACAGGAGGTCCTCCTGGTCAGCACGGCGCACGCGCTGACGGAGGTTCTTCATCCTCTTTCGCGGCACCTCCGTGTCCGGGGATCTGATGGTGCAGCGAATCCTGTGGATCAGCTGCAGTTCAGTGGTGGCTGTCCAACTTCCTCTATACAATTATTGCTTGATAATGCACCACATGTCATCAGTTGGCCGGATTTGAGGAACTTTGTGTGGGCTGTCATTCCCCCTCAAAAACGGAGTTTCTCGCTCTTCGAGAAATTCAAGTGTTGCATGGGCATATATCTCGCCATATCCCCTGTGGCGAGATCTGTCCAAAACACATACCCTTTATCTGGGTCCTTGCCTGCCAGAAACGGCATAAGTCTACGCTTGATAATCTTTTTGCGGTAGAACTCACCGTCCAATATCTCCATGCGACGCTGAAAAATCGGTTTGGAGATACCCCTAGGGCTTATGGCGAGCCAGACCATTACTCGTTTTTGAAACTTGGCTTTAGGCTTGAATTTGACTTCTTCCGCCACATCACCACCAGGGCCAGCGTAAAAGCCAGCATTTCTGGCGATTTCATGTCCAGAATAGGTGAAATAAGATTCGTCGTCTATCACAATTTCTAGGCTGCTCTTTGATGACATTATACCGCGCTATAAGCGGTGGATTCTTGATTTATGCAACTTTTCTTATTTTTTCTGTCACCTGTGGTGCCTATTCCCTTTTTCGATTCGTCATACCAGCTTCCTTAATCGCATTTTCAATCAAGCTTTGACTCCAGTCAAATATCCGGGCCAAAGCACACTGACTTACCCCCACTTTGTTGCAGATGGCTTTCACGACCTTCTTTTTCTTCGATTCAGTCATTTTCACAGCCTGTCTTCCCTTTCTCAGGTGTTTCGTCGCTTTTCCGTCTTCAGAACGTTTGATCACATCGTAAATGATGCTTCTAAGTGACTCCCATAAACATAAAATGACCCCTTACGAGTGATTTTGGTCGGTCTGGATGCTTAATGATAAAATTGGCGATGATTTCGCGAACTTCCCCTCATGACAACGTTTCCTTGCTGACCACTGACGTTTATGTTTGTCACTTTGTCCCAAGAAATTGTAGACGCTTGGATAATATTTTTAATGTGTTTTCTTATGCTGGTATTGGTTTATTTCTATTTCTCCCAATTTCGGAGGTATATAGCCTCGCACAGTTGTCCGGATTTCAAGTACTCACCCGTTACTTACTAGAAAACTTAAGGTAACATTGCAAACGAAATCACATAACATGTAAAAAAAAAATCTGGAACGGTATGCTTTTGTGAAGTTTGGAAGCAAATTGTTATCAAAATAAATTTCGCTAAGCCGGGTTTTAGCACACCTGTTGGGACCTCCATTCTGCACATTTTTAAAAGAAAAATTATCTCAGGTCATCTCAGATCAGGTTTCCAGACCCGGTTAATATTTAAATATGTTAATTATAATATTAAGTGACCACACCTCCCAAAAAATACTGTGCCAAAGCTAAAGTTTCTCACCGATCAGTTTGAAACTTGCAGGGCTTCATATGAGTTTAAAGAACTTACCTACAGCTCTTCTATCTCGGAATTTCGATATCGCTTACCTATAAGGTTATGTCAATATGGTGACCTCCCCATGATAAGTAAATGGGGAAATATCCAAATGCTTCCCTTTTCAAGGATATGCATGATATTAGTCCAATTACTTCTGGATCAAGTTTTTATATGATATTTTTAACTATACAAGTGTAAGTTTTATTCAGTGATCATCATGGGGACATTTGAGATCATCCGAGCTCCCCATCACTTTTTGGCAATAACTCGCGACTTGATGAAGATAGAGGAGTACGACAGCGATGTGTTTGTCTGGCCGAGCCACGTCTCCTAATAGGCAACGTGTCCTACTTAGGCTGCTACTTGACCTTGACCTATGTTCAAATTTTTGAATTGGTCTAACGTGGTCTACTTTTACATCATGCAACGTTCTTTGATAAAAAAGACGATGGCGTAAACGACATTGCGTTACCTTTTTTGGTTGAACAGTTATTAGAGAAGTTAGGTAAAAAAACATTATTTTTGACTTTGAAGACTTCTAAGCCATTAGATGGTGACCTCAGGTCAAATTTGAGGACAAGGTGTCGATTAAAAATGTATATGGCTGACGAGTGACGACTGATTATTCCGTTTGTTTTTAGCTAGCATAATTTCGGAAATAAATCGGAATTTCTGGAGCAAAGCCCAAAAGCTGACAATTGTGGAGAACTTGAACTCTGAGGACTTCTATTTGTGACCTAAATTTTGAACTGAACTAAAAGGACTGAAATACTTTCGATAGAATTTGTATCAAGCCATCAAGCGCCGTTTGCTGCTTGTCTCTACATACCGTAGTTTTCAAGATCTCAAGGGGGAGGGCCCGGAAATCGAATCCCCTCTGCACTTTAAGTTTGGCGCGAGCCCCGGCAGTACGTGGGTTAACGCGTTAATGGACTTGGCAGAGCTATTGACTTCTAGGCCCAATGATGGCATTTGTTATTAAAACGCTGTTCAACCCCGAACTAAGCGACTACATTAGCATAGCAAACGCGGAACACGCGATCAAAAGTTGTCCCATTTTCAAAATCCAAAGCACAAACTCGCAAACTTCCCTTCATTTCGTCCAATAATGTGGGTCATTTTGACGAGAGATCTGCACAGCACCGTGCATTCTGACAAAGCTACATGTTAAGTGCATCGCAGTTGTGCGAATGGGATAATATGCATTGGCCAGTTGTCCAGAAGTTAAGATTATGTCAAGAAGCTGAAACAGCCCAAAAGCTCTTGCATTGACTACTAATGTCAGAAGTCAGATGATTTCCTTCTCCATGAATTGCGGAAAAGCACTGTCACAATCATCTCGCTATCCTTTCAACCCTGTGCCCACCTAGAACCACCTTCTAAACTCTTCCTCTCGGCTCCGCATTCTGCAGTGACACACAACGTCCATTCTAACCTCGTGTCCATTTCTCCGCATTGCAGGTGTGTGTGAACGTGACCGACCCGCGCGTGGCGCAGTGTGCCGCCTACGACCACCGTCGGCACAGCGACGGTCGCCGATACCGCTGGGAGCCGTACCCTGACCTCAGGGAGCCCTGCGCCCTGACCTGTCGCGCCATCAACACCAACCTGGTGCGCCAGCTGTCACCTCGGGTCATAGACGGAACCCGCTGCCGAGACGGCAGTCTCGACATCTGCATAGACGGCAAGTGTGAGGTGAGTGCAGACGGCTTTGAGGAATTTGGATACCGCGTTGGAATGAAATATGTTGTGTGTTTGGCGAGCGGTGGGAAGCGTGTCATAGATGTTTATGTTGTGGTGTTATGTGTTAATGCTATATTACACTACATGCGATGTTGTATTAGTAAATGCATGTGACTTATAGTAATACATCGCCTAGGGCTGGGATTGCGCTGCGATCGAGCAGCCCCAATCCGAGGTAGGTACTTAGGGGCTGACAACGTGGCGACTACAGAGCGGGGGCATTTCGGCTTATTATAGGTAATCCCATATTTGTTCCGCGTATCTAACTAGTTTACACAGCCAACATACACACGTCATGCATATGTTGCCTCGACAAACAGATGTGCCGATAACACAATTCGAAGCCTTGGTAAAAAGCTCATGCATCCTTATTCCTTAATCCAACCAATACCTGACCACTCGAAGCATAGCCTAGTATTTCGCATCGATCAGCCATCCCACAGCACGCGTCGCACGCGCACATGCCAGCGACACATGCTGAGTGCCGACGACCCATGCCGACGTCACTTGGCATCGACGCCGCGTGCCGTCGCTGCTCATGTGCGAGTGGCGTGACGCTTCCCACCGCTTCACCACCTCCTCCGGTGCCACTGTGTCCCCCCCCCACCCATCCCATCCCCCTCCCCCAGAACCGAGGAACGAAGAACAGGACACGCAAGTCCGTCCGAACCACGGCGCTGGACTTAAGGCTGCTTCTCTGGTGTTAGGGCCTCAGGGCTTCAGTGCTGGGCTCAAGGTTTCAGCACTGGGCTCAGGGCTTCAGTGCCGGCTTGTGACGCTATGGAACTTCCGACCGCCGCTGCACCGCCTTTGAATTCAGTAGCTCTCGCCACCGCGGGGCTTGTGCGTTTGTCACCGGAGACGGAGACGGCGACACGGCGGCGCGGCGGCGTCGGCGTCGGCGTCGACTCGGAATCCGATAAGTCGGAACGAACGACGCGAGAGTCGTCGATATCTAATCACCCAATTAATATCATCCGCCCGGCGGCGGCGGTTCGGCGGTGAGGTGATGACGGCGGCGCGGTGGAGCCGTAAAGCGGTGAGGCGGCGGACGCGGCGCGTCGCGGCGTTTGTGGCGCGCCGTTAATTTAGCGCGCGGCAGATGTGCTCTGCTGTCGTTATCGTTAGCGCCGATGGTCGCTCATGGGAGAGATAAAGCGCGCGGCAGTGAGCGAAATGGCGCCGGCTGATGGACCGGGACAGGGCCGGTATCACCACCGCGCCCGGCCGGCGCGGAAAGCGCCACTGACGTCACAGGGTTCAGTGACGTCACAGAGCCGGATGTCCGGAAAGGTCTGGCTGGCGCTGGATGTCGTCCTGTCTGGACTATGTTCTCTGATCAGTGATCAGATACATCGTGGCAGAATAATCCTGTCTTTTGTGCTGGACAGTTTTTAAAACAGGATTTCACGCGGTCGTCCCCAATCCACATCATATCCCACTAGATGTCATCAGTTCTCCAGATTTCTTCAGATCTCTACCAGAGCATATGAGACCGGGCCGGCGCGCGCGTGTGTGTGTTTGTACTGCTCGTCCCTCTCTGAGCCTGCATCGCCGCAGCCTTGCTCTGATGGATCTGCTGACCGGAGCATCGGCCTCCGTCTACTCTTATTATCGCCGCGATGGATCACACTCCGATCTTCCGCAGCGCAGATCGGCAGAGCAGAGCGAGCGAGCCACCGCCGGCCGCCGCGAATGCTGCTGATGGATCGCCAGCGATTGGCCAGAGTCGATCTCCCGGCCGAACAAAGTCGGCCCTGGAGAGCAGCTCACATAATTATTGATACCTGGGGCCGCTGATATCAGACGCAGATGCTGGTCCATAGAGAATGCCTACAGAAGCATGCATTGATAGTAGAGATGTGCTATGGGTATCTCACGAAATGCTGCACAAGCCGACTTTATTGCCATGCTTTATTGCCATGCATAACCGATGATGCTTTTACTGAATATTTAGGTTTTTATTAATTCTGTTTTGCATTATCAGCCTAAAAAATGCGCCATTTTACATAATTCAACATAATTTGATCTCATTAAATATGAATTTCATCTTAAATCATGTGTCGTACTATTCCTGAATACAATAACATATATGTCAATAATTGTAATATGGTCTCTAAAATAACACAAATTTTGTGCCGAAACAGTGAATTTGTGTCCCTGTCGGCGTGTTGTATCTCGCCGAGCCCTGCTTTGTCAGCGGCCGGTGACAGAGCCGAGCTGTTGTGGCTGCGTCGCGTGGGAAAACGCCGCTGCGACGAGGGGCGGGGTGCCGCGTCGTTTTTGTCCCGGCACGTCTCACTTGTGCGCCACTTCAGCCGCCGCTGCGCTGCTGCTGCTGACTTCACCACCACAGCGGCGAGCTTTGGAGCCAGCGCGGAGGAAGCGCAACACAGGCACTGTCTTTGGTCTCAGAGATGGAATTTAGCTTGTGGAAGACGGAAGAATCTAAAGTTGGGATGCTAATCTGGCGAATGCGTTTAAAGCCCTAAATTGCTTAACGCTACCACGTCCTTTGTGGGATGCTTATTTCTTTTTTCGCTTTGCAATTAAAAGTTTCCCATCCTGCAAAGTTGTCTTATCCCAGTCCAGTTCTTCTCACCGACAAGAAATGGGAAACATGTTACTTTGCTAAAGGCTCTCTTGAGTATATTCTTCTAGAATGAGATAAAGCTGATAATTTCCAAACAAAATTTAGTTGGAAGCTTTTCGACTATATAAGCGATTTATCTAGTTGCTATCTGTCATAACAATTACTAGTACTAGATTTTCGAGGCCTTTAGAATAAATAACACGATATTAGCATATGGTCTGAAAATCAAATATAAGAAATGTAATGAGAACAACTTACTGGACTTGTTTCATGGAAATAGGATATCAAACCGGGTTTATCCTATGTATAAACATAACCGATTTTGCATCAAGCCGAGCTGTTCAATGAAAGATAGATCACCGTTTCGTCAGCGTCGGTAGCAAGACAGATGACACCCAGCCAAGATTGCTTTAGGTTTACCCGTGGTTTACCCATCAGGGAGAAATGAGAGCTAGTGTGACGGCATAACATTTGTCAACGATAATTTGGAATATGGTAGCATATGATTAACTAATCGATCGGCGTCCCTTTCCTTCGTTTTACAGTCTCCACTTAAACCTCTCAAAATTTGTATTTACGTATATATGCATATTTTCGACAAGCAGATCCCTTTCACCAAAGAAAATATTGGTGAATCCGAATAATTGTTTTTGTGCTATATGTGTTTGACTTATGTCGGCATCCCTCGGTAAAGTTCGTGCTGTTAACCGCGATCGAACGGGGTAAAGGCAAGTCTGCTCCCAGGTTGACGTCACGATGAATGGATCCTGGGATTAGTGGACGGGGGCTGAGACCTAGCGTCAAGAGGCGGAGCGTGGAGTGGACGAAAGGCCCACCTGCAGCGATGTATAGGCATACGGTCGTAATAGAACCGGGCGTGCCTTCCAGGCAGACTGGACAGCATGGTCTGCCACTTAGAGGCCAGCACTTTCGTCCTGGCTCAGTTAAAGACGTGTTGTACAAAGGAGTAATGGTGTTTGCAATTTCTGACACTTGGGTGCAGCGAAAGCAGCCATCACGGGGATAAAAGATTCCTACACGGTCATGTATGTGGAACGGTTTGAAGGATCGCCCACAGAGTCATGTATGTGGAACGGCTTGAAGGATCGGCCACACGGTCACGTCTGTGAAACAGTTTAAAGCGATGTGATGTCATAGCTGCTCACAGTCGTTTCGAGCTTGACCAATGCGGTTGACTCTGCTCAGCCCGGCAACTTCAGTATCGACCAGGGTCACTGAGGATAAGTGTTAAGCACAATTGTTCTGGCGAGCTCGGTTCAATGCTGGTGGGCCTTGGAGATGAGTCAGCCGCCGGGGTCGGCGCAGACCCAGCCCGGGGCCATGTCCTGCGGCGCCGATCCGCCGTCTGCCCGGGGCGGCGGACCGCCCGACAGACTCTGGCAGCGCGCCAGCGGGCGGGCCGGGCCAGGACCCACGAAAATCCGGGCCCGTTCCGCATTGGATCAATACGGGCGAGGCCGGCTCGGCGAGACACGGCGGTGCGGCCCTCCCTCGGCTGGGCCGCGTGTGATCCGGAGATGAAGCGGTCATTGCCTCTTCCTCCGCCTCACGCCGGCACCGCGATAGATTAATGAAGAGAGTACAGACACCGCGCGGGCAGGTGTAAAAAGTGCCATCGCGCCGCTGCATCTTCCTGCCCCACCTCCACCTCCGCCGCCGCCGCCGCCGCCGCCGCCCCCGCCGCTGTCACATCCGCCCTGCCCGGGCATTCAGCCACCGGGCTGCTGGGGGCAGCGCAAAAAGAAGAGATCAGCGCGAGGCATCTCCCGGCCCGCGTGAGGCGGGAGATGGCTTCAGCGATGCGTCCCGCCAGGGTCGGCCAGCGAAACATGAGAGCGGGCGCGAGATGTCGGTGTTGGTGCTGTCCGGTCGTGGCGGCCAGTTTATCGGTGGGGATCAAAAGTTAGGTGACAGACACTTGAGTCGTGTCGTCGGGATTTCAGTGTTAATTTATCGTTCAGGGAAGATACTCGCGTGAAAATGCAGGCATTAATGTCAGCGTAGATGCTGTGTCATGCATTGGAGATTTTCTTGATTCATAGCGCTTTTCATGTGGTGTAATCTCGGTCGTCAACGTGCGTCTAAGATCATCGGTACTTTACGATATGCAGAAGCTAAAAGCTTCGAGTTTGATGCGATTGATATTTAATTTGATACAATGTATTTAGTGTATTGAACCGCTGAGTTGTTAAATTGTTGTACTTTTTCTGATAACTCGGGAAAAGCTGTCATCTGAGTCTCCCGTAGATCCAGGGCGTGTCAGCGCATTGCTACGATTTCAAAGTTACAAATTATGTTTCTGTTCCATTATATTCAAGTTCCAAATCTGGTCCACTGCACGGTACCGTGATATATATTGCCTCAGTGCACCGTTGCACGTTTGTATGAAGCTGGTTCAATAATTTGTATTGCAAGTTGTTCAATATTTCAAGGGTGTGCGAAATATGCATGTCGCTAAGCTTATGTCGTGACTTAACCATAATCACTCTGTGGCATGGTAGTAGCGATGTACAGATCAGATCACAAGCGGTTTAACATTATAAGCTCTTTATTTGATTAAGCCATATGGCTGCCGCGTTCAACGCAATGGATGAACTTGTCACATGCCATGCCTTTGTACTTTACACCAAGCCTGCTTAAGCTTCACTCTGACTTATGACCGACGTCCGACAGACCGCGGGTGACGCGTGGCTGTCATCGCCGTCACCGATCTGTCACGCCACGTCACTTCACGTCACGTCATGTCACGCCACTAGATGGAATGTCGTTAGACGGGCGCACGGCTGGCGATACATACAAACAGGTCTGATGACCTACACTAGCTCGCCACCCATCCCCATGATTACTACTCCAGTGATCGGCTGTAGTGCCTTATACTGAGAGGCCAGGATTGTGAGACGCTGCTTATTGTCGATTGGTTCTGACTTCCCGTATGGCATAGGTGCTCTATATGTGCTGACCTGACCTGACCTGACCTAACCTCTCGGATCATAGGACCCGAAGAGACACGGTGTTCATTGTTCATTGTTCATGGGCTCCAGTTGCTTGAGTGTGATCTGTGACCTGCCTGTGATCTGACTTGTGATCTGACTTTGACCTGACCTGTGCCCTGCCCTGTGACCTGACATATTACCTGCCCTGTGACCTGACCTGTGACCTGTGACCTGACCTGTGACCTGACCTGTGACCTGACCTGTGACCTGACCTCTGACCTGACCTGAACTGTTAGCTGACTTGTGACCTGACCTGTGACCTGACCTGTGACCTGACCTGTGACCTGACCTGTGCCCTGACCTGTGACCTGACCTGTGACCTGACCTGTGACCTGACGCGCCCCTCTCTCGTCCCGCAGCCTCTCGGGTGTGACCTGCGTATCGGCTCTAACCGCACTGTGGACGTGTGTGGCGTCTGCGGCGGCGATGACTCCAGCTGCAGTTCGGCACACCACTTCTGGAAGGAGAAGCTCATCGCGCCCTGCTCCGTCTCCTGCGGTGGAGGTAGGTCCCCCACGGACGCCACGAGCCACGAGATCCATTTGCGAAACTTGCGTTACACTTGTCACGAAAAGTACCCTTGCTTCAATGTGTTACTTGCCCGCGCTTAAGTGCAGCAACTTGTTTGCATTACGTGCAGGAATACGTTACTGTCATCAAGAAAGCTTTTCCCGAGAAGACTTTGCATGGCAGGCGCCCTGGGACGCAGCTATATGCCAAACTTCGCCTACGCATACGGAAGTGAAATCCAGCGGCAAGCCGGCTCTCAGTATTCAATTGAATTAATCCAAAAGAATCCGGTTCAGCACAACCCGGTCTATGCCTACTCTGCCGCAATCTCGCAAATGCGCGGTCTGAACGGGATGAATCTCAAAGCTGGATTAGTGAGAAGACAAAGTAAACTTTCCCAATTCTAAGTATTCGGCTAAGTGTGTCTACGCCTCTTTGCCCCAGAGCGCGCCGCATTCCTCTCGTGCGTCGTGGGCGTCGATCTGAGCTGCGGCCAGCCGTGAGCGAGTCATCGGCCGTCTGACTTTCTGACAGAGTTGCAGACAGGCAGATGGTAAACTGACAGGCAGCGACAGTCTCGGCTCGTCCGTCACAATCGACAGCCGGCGAGCAGTGCCGGCAAGCTCATCTCAGCGTGTATTGACCCTACGCTGTCTTCGGCACTCACCATCACTTCCTGCTGGCGTCTCGGACAGAAACGCGCTCGAGCTTCGAAAACATCCGCGTCGGACTATGTTCGAGCCGGTGACGAGAGTTCAACAACTCAGCTGTCATGTACAGCAGCGCTGCTCAAATCTGAGCTGCGTCTGCCTCTCTGCCCCGGCCTGTGTCGGCCCGTCTGTTCCGGTGCGACGGACATCCTTGCCACACTCTCTGCCCTGTATCGCGTATAACCTCCTGCTACCCCGCCCCGCTCCCCACCCCTCCCTCTCCCATCTCTGGACTCGCGGCGACCCGTGAGATCGGATTTCCCGCCCGACGGCAGCCACGGCAGCGTCGCGGTACGACGGCAACGCTGCTCTATAGCGCAGCCATTCAACGAACGGCCCGCGGTGGCAGGGCGCGACGCCTGCTCCGGTGGGCTTAGGCGGCGGGCTTCGACGGCGGGCTTAGATGGCACGCCGCGCCGAGCAAAGCCCTGCAGCGGCGACGCCCGCGCTTGTGCCGCTTCCCGGCTATTCAGGGGGACACATTGGTGGCACGGACCAAAGCGCGGAACCAACTGCCCGCGAAGATGAGTTCGCGGAATCGCGGAGTCGTGGACATGTGGCGAGGACGGCAGACGTGAGGTTTGCGTGGGATGACATGTGTCCCGCTCAGGCTGGTTGATCGGGTGCGCGAAAGTCGTGGATATCGGCGAAAGGTCGCGCGAACTTCAAGTTGGCCTTTGGACGCTGATGGTTACCGGTAATGTGGTCGCTGGAAAATGTTCGAATAAAAGCTTTACTTAAAAGCTGAATAAAAGAAAATGTTCGACAAAAAACATTACAGTTCACTGCGTGCTAAAATGCGTCAGTGATTTAGCGTATTTAAAGGGATATTGCCACCTGAAAAATATTTCTAAATAGTGGCTTAAATTATTTTTTGTAATTTATAATCGTATTTACACATGCTCCTGCATCACCTAAAGCAGTGGATTGAAAAACAATTTTTTATTTATTTCCAATTCCAAATTATATGATCAAGATTTGATCAGCACTAAATTCATAATGGCCGCCTTCATAAGT
>JARBER010051978.1:0-12047 GCA_030265075.1 Balanus glandula | reverse complement strand
GGCGGCCGTGGCCGGTCCCAGCACGGCGCGGACGGCACCCCCGACCCAGCCGGAGCCGGCGGCGACTGCCGGCCCCTCCTCCGCCGAGCGGCGGCAGCGGCGGTGCCCCCACCAGCGGCCGCGCGGCCACGAGGACGCCTCGGCCGGCCTCCGCAGTCAGCTGGACACGCGGGCCCTCACCGAGGCCAGCCGCAACCTGACGCGGACGCTGAAACAGCTCTCCTCCGAGGTGCTCACTGGCGGAACCGACCCCAAGGACCAGGTGAGCGCCGCGGAGGGAGGGTGGAACCGACCCCAGGACCAGGTGAGAGCCGCGGAGGGACGGATAGCGAGCAGGACTGGTAGGGAGCGTGTAACCGACCCCAAGGACCAGGTGAGAGCCAGGGGGGGGGACGGAAGGCAGCGAGGAATGGTAAGAGGGTGGAACCGCTCAGGATGTGCGGCCCGACGTGGACAGACTGGCTGAGTTGGAGGACGAGAGGAGAGGATGCAGTTTGATGCATGGGATGTGCTGGCGTGTTATCGGGTGTTACGCCGCCTTTATAGTTTGCACTGAAGTGCATTGTTTCACAACAAACGTTTGTCATAATTTTTAGGTATTAATATTCCAAGTCATTGAGGAGATAGGCTCACTTCGTGGGAATTCACACGTTAGACAAATATACGCGCGTTAAACAAATTTCCGGCAAAGTTTCTCTCCGCTCTTGCTGTCAGTATCAGCTGGTGTTTCTCAACGTCTTGAGAAGGGAGCGCCCTCCCCCTGCGCACACAACCTCGACTTCACCATCCATCGTTCTCAGGTATAGCTCGTTAGCCCCTTTTCACGCCGCGAGTCGCCAAGGCCTCTCCCAGTCGTCGGTGGACGCAGCAGAAAGAATGGCCAGTTTTACGTCCTTCCTTCTCCCCTCGCTGAGCTGCGGAGAGGCTCATTCAGAGGGGCCCTCCCGTCCGACCCTGGACTGAGCGGTGATTCACGGCGGCTCACCCCAGGTGCGGGCAGCTGACCGGAGTATCCACCAGTCAGGTGAGTCAGGAGTCGGGACCGACGGGCTGAGCGGTGACCCAACCTTGCGAGAGCCCTCCCTCCTGTCACTGTGTCTGTCAGTTGACAGGGGTTTACGGGGGGGGGGGTCACTGCCAGTCGGGGTCGGCACCCTTCACACCACACAGACTCAGAGCGAGATGGTGGGGAGGACTCAGAGACATCCAGCTGATAATTGAGGAGAGGCCTGAACTCAGAGCGTGCCGTCTTACGCCATACGGGGACGTTCGGGCCACCTTTCAGTCGCCGGAGGGCCCGGAGGACGGTACGGAGGGCTGGGCGGGTCACGTCTTCACAGCACGCCGAGGGACATTCTCAGCCGAGGCAGGGAGGCAGGGAGGGAGGCTAGGCTGGCTGTGCTGACCGTTCACCCTGCCGTCCCCGGCCGGCCGGCGGGCTGGTGTAGCAGCGTGGGGCCGTGTGGTGCCGTTTGGGGCCGTGTGGTGCCGTGTGGTGCCGTGTGGTGCCGTGTGGGGCCGTGTAGTGCCGTGTGGGGCCGTGTGGACGGCTCTGGCGGGCGATCCGCTCTTGACGCGTCCGGCCGCGGTGCCGCTTTTTACTGCCGACTGCCGCTGCCGGCCGGTCGGGGGCACGGGACGAGTTTCTCCGCCGGCCGCGATAGCCGAGCCGTGCAGACCCGGCGCCGCGTCACCGCGCCACAATGGCCACACAGCGCCACACCGCGCCACACCGCGTCACAGGCCCACACAGCGGTGCACGGGGTGCGGGGGTGCGGCCGTCGCCCCGGATGACGGTGATGGCAGGCACGGAGGGATGGAGGGGAGGATTGCTGGCGCAGGGATGGTTCGCGCTGTAGCTGGGACTCGCCGGGAACTAATATGCGTGGTAGTGGCCACTTCAGAGCGCTGATCGTCCCGCTGAGCTCCATGGTTGAAAATTAGCGCCGTAAACTTGACAAATGGCGGGATGAGTAATTTTTTTGCTGGGCTTTGTGTTTCGCATTATGGGCGGCAGTCGAGGCTCCTGCGCCCTCTTCCCCCCCCCCCCCCTCCCTCCCCCGGCACTCCAGCGGCGCCTGTGCGTACTATGAGAGTGGAGCGGGCGGGCGGAAGAAATAAAAATTACCACCACAATTAGGCCGACGCTTCGATTGGGCACACGTGAACAAGCTCCGCGCGCCCGCTTTTGTTAGCGTATTGGACTAATTGTGGCCGGAGTGGGGCCGGAGTGGGGTCGGCAATTGCCGCGTGGGAGCATAGCAGCAGATATGACCGGAAGCGCGCCCGCTCCAGCTCTGAGCGGCCAGATAGACGACGTTATACATACAGTCATGGTGCTCGTCATGGTGCGCGACATAGCTGTGTGATAAGTTACAGGCGCGACTGAGCTCAGTCATCAACTCGCGGCATTATAGCACAATATACAGCCAGCGGTGAAGCCACTGCTCAACATGTAAACCAACTGCATATCGTCTCCGGCAATCACACCAGGCGTTGACAGCACTTGTGTGCGTCCTGCCCTGTCTTCCCGTCCTGTGTGGAGCCTGTGACAGCCTGTGGGAGCACGTGACAGCCTGTGGGAGCCTAAGGAAGCCCAAGAGAGCACGTGGGAGCCTGTTTGAGAGGCCGTGCTGGCTGCCCGGAGCAGACTGGAGTGTGGAGTGGAGCCGCCACCCCGGCGGGAGGGGGGAGCGGACAGACCCGCGCCCCGGTCCGCCCCGGTCCGCTCTGTATGGCCGTGTCGGCGTGGAACGGGCACGCCACATCCGGTCCGGTTCGACAGGACCAGCTCGGTGCAGGCTCGTGGCCGCAGTGAGGTGGAGCACAGACAAGGCTGGGAGACACGGGATCCGACCAAGGGCTGAACAACAGGCACAGAGGACGCACAGGATCTGAAGAACAGGTACGGACGACACACGGAATTCGAACAACAGGTACCGTCGACACAGGATCTGAAGAACAGGTACGGACGACACAGGACCTGAAGTCAACAACAGGGATGGTCGACTCACAGAATCGCCGACCGAGGCGCAGAGCGGTCCAGGAACGGTCCATGGCTGGACTACGAGAACGGATTAGGACCTAGTCGACTCCCCCAGACGGGTGGATGATGGGTGTGCCGCACTAATGATTAGACCAGAGGTGGATCAGTAATGCTGGACCATGGCTCTGACTGCGGTCCGCCCGACCGTCAGCCAGCTGGGCACCTGAGCGTCCCGTCTGAGGCCGCTGGTCGGGCCTGTCGTGGTGACGGACCAGCGCCGGTACCCCGGAGCTGCCTCGCCACACGACCCCGCGGCGACGCTGCGTCACGACGGGCCGGTCCGCCGCCACCGGCTCTCCGCCGGCTCTCCGCCGTCAGCCTCGACGTGCCATCGGAGTAGCGCCTACCGAGCCGACCGGCCCAATGAACGGGCCCCGCATCCGGCCGGTCCCTCGCGGCCGGCACGACCCGCGCGCCGGCTCAGTCAGCTGACTGCCCGAGCGGCAGCTCGGCTTCGGCGGCCGTGGTGGAGGGGGCGGTGGGGTGGCGAGGGGTCGGGTCGCCGAGCTTCGATGCCGAGCTGGGCCATGGCGGCGGCGGCGACGGCGGAGACGTTTGTCGATATTGACGCCGAGCTGTGGCGGCGGCGGCTCAGCGGCGGCGGCGGTATTGGCGCGGCCGCGGCGACTGCGGCGCAGTATTGGCGCCGGCGGTAATCGTTTTATTGGCGGGCTTCCGCCGCGGTGGCGCGACGGTGACGAGCTTACAGGCCGGGCGGCCTATCAGCCGCGACACCAGCGCCCCTGGCGGCCGGCGGCGGCGGCCGTCACCTGGCCTCATGACGTCACACGGCGCCCCCACACGTGCCGGCGGGGCAGCTCGCCCAGCAGCGGCACCGATTTAGCTGATCCGCTGGCTTCTGCCGCGCTGTCGCTCTATAGCGAGCTCCGGGTATTCTCAGTGGCGGGAGTTTTTAGGCGCGCCGCCCGCTGCGCGTCACCTTTCTCGCGTCGCGCCGCTGTCAGCACCCCTACGCGCACCCCACGCGCGTTCCCCCAGGCATCCCACGCGCGCAGCCCGCGCAGCCACCCTCCTCACACACCCCACGCATCGCCGACGGCCGAGTCGGGGACCTCGCAGGCCGGGGGTGGTGCGTGGGAGGAGACCCCGTGAACCGGGACCGGGAAATGGCGAGTTTCGCGGTGCCGGCCGGCCGCCCCCTGTCCTGGTGCAGTCACGTGATGGTCGGCGGTGGCCGCCGGCTGAGCCGCGCTGTGTTTGGAAACAGCAGCGCTCAGGGACACAGCCGGCGGCGCTCTCCGCTCCCCGCTCCCCAGCCGACCGAGCTGAGCTGGCCATACCGTCCGTTGCAACACTGCCAACTGCCGCAACGCCGACCGGCGACCAGAGACAAGGGATCGGAGACTAGAGACTAGAGACTGGAGACTAGAGACTAGAGACTAGAGACTAGAGACTAGAGACTAGAGACTAGAGACTAGAGACTAGAGACTAGAGACTAGAGACCAGAGACCGGCGACCAGAGACAAGGGACCGGAGACTAGAGACTAGAGACTTGAGACTAGAGACCGGTATTTGGTCTCTGGTCCCTGGAGACCAGGGACCGGAGACCAGGGACCAGAGACCGGAGACCAGGATCGGAGACCAATGACCGGAGACCAGGGACCAGAGACCGCGGAGGACCACTGTGGGCTGAAATCGCGGCCGCACGCGGCGGTGACGTGGCGTGAATGTGGCACAGGCGGCGCCTAACCACACATTACCGGGCGGGGCGCCGTTAAGCTGCGTGGCGCAGGCGGGCACGCGCCACACGCACCGCTCCGGAGAAGGCTGACGAGATGGCAGACAGCTCACCATTCATTGGTGGTGTCCGGATAGAAGCTACGGTTTATCGATGATCTTAGAGGAAAACTGGGATGGAATATAACAGGTGATTTGCATTCGGTGAAGTGGCAACATAAGCAAGAATGTTCACTTTCTGTGGCGTTAAACGGGACACATCACTACATGATTGCACCACTCATTGTTTCGCGTTCTTTTCTAGTTATGTACCCAGTACTTACACGCTATGTCTCACCCCTGTGCTCCTCTGGTGTTCCTCTCACAGGAGGGTCCGTCGGTGCTGCTGTCCTCCCCGGCTGCCTCGCCTGGCGCCGCCTCTGGCAGCGCCGCCCTGCGGCCACACCCGGGAGCCATCATCGAGAGCATGCACCACCACGGCAAGGGCGTCTACAGCGGGACTTTCTCAGGTGAGGGCCGCCCCTGGATCCGCCCCTGTATCCGCCCCTGTATCCGCCCCTGTATCCGCCCCTGTATCCGCCCCTATATCCGCCCCTATACCCGCCCCTGTATCCGCCCCTGTATCCGCCCCTGAACCTGCCGCTGACCGCGCGGCGGACATGTAGCTGTGCTCCCCCGGAAGCAGTGCCTGGCACCGCCCCTGCCACTGACAGGCTTGTGGCGGTGCTCTCCGGACGTGGTGCCTGGCGGCGCCCCTGCGGCCTGTTTATCTGCCGGGCGGCGACGGCGGCTGACGTGTGTGCCGGCCGTACCCGGCCGTACCCGAGCCGTATCCGGCCGTGCTCTGCGGCCATTATCGGCCGTATCCTGCCGGCGTGCCTGGCGTGCTGTCTGTCTGTCTGTCTGTCCGGCGCGGCTGCTCCAGTGTCGGCCCTGCTGCCTTTCCAAGCGCCGGCGGCAGCGGTGGCTCCATTGCCGGGTACCGCGGTACTGCCGGCAGCTGTTCGTCTCGTCCGATCCGGGCTGCCCCTGCATCCGCCACTGCGCTCGGCTGTTTCGGCAGGGTCCAATCAAGACGCGCCCTCTTGTAGCGGCATGGCCTGACCTTTGGTCTGTTTGTGCATCTAATCCGCCTGCTGTACATTTAATCGGTTTTTGTGTAGCCGCGCCATTCGTTGCGTTTGGAGGGCAGCCGTACTTTCCGATGGGTCACATTCTTCATATGAACGTGTCCTCGTCGTGATTTGGAATTGTATCAGGTATCCGCTTTTGTTGGCTCTGTGACAATTATTATGCTTAGCTCTTCTAATTATCGCTGCATTTGTGGGATGAGTTTTAACATAGATGCCATATTTCGGTCTTTTTCTGTTTTTCTTTCGTCTTCCGAGTCCTCGATGTACTTCCCATCATATCCCACTCGGGGTGCACCTTTCATGTCTCCCTCTCCCATAATCCGGTGTCTGCCTCTTCTCTGCACCCCTGCCTCCACCTCTACCTCCGTTACCCACCTCTACCTCCGTTGCCCACCTCTTCCTGTTACCCACCTCTATCTCCGCCGCTGCGCCGTGTTTGTGTTGTCTGCGCCACCGTTCGCCGCCGCTGCCCGACATTGAGCCGCTGAGTGCACCGGGCGCCTCTCCTCCCCGGCTCTGTGGGCGGGCTGCCCGGCCCCGGACCTGGCATGGACCCTGCAGCTCTCTACAGCCCTCCGAAGCCCTCTGCAGCCCTCTGAAAATCCCTGCAGCCCTCTGCAGCCCCCTGCTGCCCTCTCCAGCCCTTCACTGTCCTATGCTGCCTCTGCATCCCTCTGCTGCCCTATGCTGCCTCTACAGCCGTCTGCATCCCCCTGCAGCCCTCTGCAGCCCTCTGCATCCCCCTGCAGCCCTCTGCAGCCTGTGCTGCTTTCTCGCTGTCGCCGGCCGCGGCTCCGCGACACAGTTAGCTCCGACAGCCACGCGCTCGCCGCCGCCGCCGCGCGGCCGGCCGCTGCCGACGCCGTGGTAACGGTGTGGCCCTGATTCGGGGCGGCACGGCCGGGAGCGTCCCGTATGCCGCCGCCGCCCGGCGAACCCCGTTCAGCCCCGTTCAGCCCTGTTCAGCACCGTTCAGCCCCGTTCAGCCCCGTTCAGCCCCGTTCAGCCCCGTTCAGCCCCGTTCAGCCCTGACGCGCCTGTCGACTGGCCGGCCGCCGAGCTGGCTAGCCGTCCCCTAATGACGCGATACGTATGTACTCGCAGAGAGTTCATCTTGCTGTCTGGTGGGAGTGAGTGCGCCTGATGGGCGATTCTCTTTTTATGCCGGCGGCTTACAGTATTGTGCTGGTTGTAGCATCCCATCACGATATTTAGGATGCTATTTCGGCTAAAAAACAACACTGCAATACAGTATTCATGCGGCCTCAGCTGCTGACTGGCTGCGAATGTCCCACTGTCTGTGTGTACCGGACTAGAACCGTCCCAGACCGCGGAATATCGCCCTGATCACTGAGGCCGCCACACCGGCTTCTCGGCGCAAACCACGGCCATCACTCCAACCATCACTCGGCAGATTCCTCCTCGGAAAGCGTGGCGATATCTCTGAGCATCGGGCGATATTCCGGAGCCTGTCGCTGATGGCGATGGCCGACGGTAGCCGTCAGAAGCTGACTGATCTGACGGCTGTCCTGGCTATCCCGTGCTATCAGGGTTATCCCGCTCTATCCGGGCTATCCTGTTATCGTGGTGGTCACGGCGCCGCCGCCGTCCAGCCTTCTGGGGGTTCAGAGGACCTCCGCCGGGGGACGGGGGGGGGGGGTCAGGGTGCACCTCAGTCGGCGGGACAGGGGCACCAGACGTCAGTCAGCAGCGGGTGGCCTGACGCGGCCCGGCCTTGAGCCGGCCATGTGCGGCTGACGGCGACGCAACGACTGCGCACTCGGCTCGCTGGGTCCGCGATCTCCGGCCCAAACTGCGCCGGATACGTCACTCCGATGCTGTGGGCTGTACTCTGTGTACAGCCGGGCACAGGTCGGTCCAGACCGTGGATTCCGGGGTGCAGACTGGGCAGCCGGCAGCTTATCCCGGAACATGGCCGGCCGCTGGGGGAGACGGCTGAGACCCCGGGCCGGCCGTCTGCCGTCTCACAGCGGCAGCTGCGGTTCTAAAGGTGGCCACTCAGCTGCGGGGAGAGGGGGGGGGGGAGGGGGGACAATGGCCGGCCACCGCCGCCGCGCGCTGCTCCAAGGTCTCCCGACTGAACGGTGGCCGGTCTTGGGCCGGCGTCGCCGCCCAGGGACCGGGCATAGCGGACCGCATGACACGCTACAGTGGTGTCGCTGCCTCACGGACCGACCGGAGCTGTCACAGGGAGACCGCCCTGTAACGGACCACGCGGTCTGCTCGGCAATCGGACCACGCGGGCCGCCCGATGGGCACGGAACCACGCGGGTCTGTTCGGCACGGGACCACGCGGGGCCGCTGGGCACGGGACCACGGGGGGGCCGCTCGGCACGGGATCACGCGGTCTGCTCGGCACGAGACCACGCGGTCCGCTCGGCACGAGACCACGCGGTCTGTTCGGCACGGGACCATGCGGGACCGCTGGGCACGGGGCCACGTGGGGCCGCTCGATGGGCACGGGACCACGCGGTCTGTTCGGCACGAGACCACGCGGGCCGTTCGACACGGGACCGCGCGGGTCCGCTCGGCACGGGACCACGTGGGGCCGCTTGGCACGGGACCACGCGGGTCCGCGGGGCAGGAGGCGCACGACACGGCGGTCTCGGGACTGCGCTGCCGAGCCGGCAATGTCCCCGTGGACTGCAGGCCTCCTTCAAACTGGTCAGACCAGCCGCTCAGCTGCTCCGGCCGAGGACAGCAGGCGGTAGGTAGGTACTCTGTGTCCAGCGGCGTGGGCTGAAAACGGGCCAGCTGTGTCCATGAGGCCACGTTCGATCAGCCCGGCTGCTAGTCGCCCTTTGTTGGGTTGTGTGTCGCGTGGCAGCATATGAAGCCGGTCAGCCATGTCCGATACCTGATTTCTGCGCGGTATTTCGGTGCTGGCGCACCACGTGTCGCGTCTGCGCGTGTCGGTTTTGTACTGTGACTGGGCCTGTCATGTGTCAATCTCGTGAACGTTCACTGTCACATACAGGGGGCGTAGCCACTGCAAAGTGACGCCGATTACCTGATATATTCGGCGAACTCGCCTTAGCTGCTGCGCGACAAACGCCGCCGCCTCGCAACCTCCATCCCTTATCTGATGTGACGAGTAGTTCCGCGGTGAAGATGGCGCGCTGTCGACTCTGTTGTACGGCGCAGCTCAGTAGTGAGGCGGTGCGGAGGACGGGGTTTCGTCTCCGTCTCTATATTTATCGCAGCCGGCGGTGGTGCCCGTCAGGTCGCCTTGTTCCGCTGCACCGCGTTCGGTCCTGCTCCACCCTCTGATTTGGCCCGCCGGGCTGTGTCTCCCATGTAGGCCAGTCAGCCAGCGCACCAGCGCTCGGCAGGTGCCGCCACGCGGGGTTCACGGGGCCCGGACGGTCACGGATTGACGTGCGGTGCCGCGCGATGTTTGGCTGGTATTTTTGCCGCCCGTTGCGGGTGCATTGTCCGCCTGGTGACCGCCGCCGCGGTGTAGCGACCTTCTGCAACAAAGCCGGGCTGCTGCCGCCGCCCGATATGGCGCTCCCCGGCTGCCGCGGAGAGGATGGGCCGCCGCGCCGGCCGGCACTGTGCGGCTTTCTCCGCCGGCCGGCCGGCCGCCCGGCAGCTTTGTCGCCCGAGGAGGGCGGCGGGTCGTCACCGCGGGAGGCGGCACTGCAGGAGCGACCCTGACGCGGCACCGCGGGCCCCGCGGCACGGGGAGGTCCCCACACTGCCACCCTCGGAACGCAGCGGCGCCGACACCCTCGGAACGCGCGCGGACGGAGGCGGGGCGGCGTGAGCGTGCTACGCAATGCGGGGAGGAAGCGTTCACCGGCGGAGGGTGTGCGGAGTGTATAGCGCGGTGTGGGCCGGCTCCGGAGGCTAGGGAGGGAGGCCGCGCCGCAGCACGCCACACCGCGTCATTGTTTGCCGCGGCGCCCGGCTGTGCGGGGCTGAGGAGGAGGAGGAGGAGGGAGGAGGAGGGAGGAGGAGTGGAGGGCGGCCGGTTTCCGGCGCCGCTCGCCGCCGCTCGCCGCTGTGTGGTCGGCTGCCCGTCTCTGCTGAGGTGTGTGGCCGGCTGACCGTCTCTGCTGGTGTGTGGTCGGCTGACCGGCGAGCTCCGGCGCGCGGCGAGCTCCGGTATCGCCGTGACGCGGCCCGGCGTCACCCGTCACGCGTCACGCCGGCCTGGCACCTGCCGCCGGCTGACAGCGCTGCCGGGCTGGGCGGCCGCCAACGCGTCCACTGCAGGCTCCGGTCCGGTGGACTGACGCGTGGGTTACCGAGCTCCGGCGGACCACTGTCGCCTCTGCGGGCCGGCTGGGCACACTGTACCATGATTGTATTACGATGCTACTTGCCGTCAGTGCCGTATTGTGTCTGCTAATGGCTATTATGTTGGTTATCTGCTTGCAACTGAATACGCGAACGTTCGATTATTTCGAACAAATACTGCTGCTCCGAAGAACACGTCTTGCAGTGTCAGCGAACGTTCTTTTTATGGTTATACGGCTATTATACTCGCTGATTTGCGTAACTACCGGCTATTTTGCTGGGTGTTTGCCTGGTATTTGAACCCCCTGGCTCGGTTCGTTCGTTGTCGGCCAGGTGAGGCCTCCGGCTGCGTGTCTGTCGGTGGCTCGCCCTGCCACGGGGTGGTGTGGCGGCGGCGAGGGAGCGGCAGGACTGAGCCGTCTCAGGTATCGCGGTGTCGTCCCTCCATTGTATCAGGCGCTGCTGCCCGTCCGTCCGCCCGTCCGTCCCTGACCCGCCCCGGTGGAGCGCGGTGCCGCCGGTGCACCCGGTGCCGCCGGTGCACCGCAGCCCAGTTTTTATCGCCGCCGCACCGCCAGGCGGCCGGGCGGACCGAGGCGGAGGCGACACCGGCAGACACCGGCGGACACCGGCGGACACTGGCGGACACTGTCGGACAGGGGCGGACACCGGCAGACACGGGTGGACACCCGCAGACACATGGAGACACATACGGACACATGTGGACACTGGCGGGGTCAGGCGGCCATTCGATGTCCCTGTACTCTGACGGCGATGGGCACTTCTCTTCACGTGCCCCTGGTTGCAGGACAGTCAGTCATTAGCCGTTGTCTGTCCGCGGCAGATCTACGGAATGACGCCGTCTGCTACAGAGGGACATAACCCGGCCCGGCGCTGTCCGCCGGCGTGTCTCTGTCGTCGGTGTCGAGTGGTGTGGCCTGCTGCGCGTCACCGCAGTCAGTCCGGGGCGCCTCCTGCAGCTGATACGGCGGTGACGCGGGCCGCTGTAACGGCGGACTCTCAAGGTGACCCGACAATCGACACCGGGCCGGGGGCGGCAGGGCCGGGCTCTCACAGACGGCTCAGCTACGCCGGGGGCCAGCCAGCGGGGCCGCTCCCTCCACTGCCAGTCCAACTGTCCAACGGCTGAGCTGTCCGATCTATGGGTCAAATAGACGGCGGGAGGAACGAGAATATCGCTGATGCAACAGCAAGTAGGTGTAATCCTGCTCACAGCTCTTGGAACCACCCCAGGGTAGTGTTTTGTGGATAAAACTGATATGGAATTGGCCTCCCGGAATGTTGACGACCCGTCGAATGCGGTAAACCTTGTTACGATTTGATGGACACTGATTTGTGGTGTTCTCGGGTAGTCGTGTTACGGCACCAGCATATGACATTTAACGATCTGCCGTGTGTCGCCAACAATGGTGGCGGCGAGCTCTCTGCCAGTCACTTTCAGCCGACATCAATGACACAATTTCTCGGGAGGAGCTGCTCCGGGCCGGCGGTATTTGCTGTTCGGCATTGCCTCGCATCTGCGCAATGTCCGAGCATTACACGAATAGACATTGCTCAGCCAACTTATCAACGGGGTGATTCTGGCCGTCCCCGTGTGGGGTCTGTTCCAGCGACTGGTATTCACATCAGTTGCATCCAGGAACAACTAATCCCCGTATCTCCGCATCACGGGCCCGCATTAGGTACCGGACAGCAGCTGTGCCGGGCAACCTTTGGCATTACTCGGCCTCGTCGGCCGTCCGTGCGGCTCATCTGCCCGGCTCTGTGGCGGCCTCACATGAACCTGGCTGCAGCTCCGCCGAGCCGAGCCTCCGCCGGTCGAGTGTCGGCAGACGGCGGCGGCGGCGGCGGCGGCGGTGACGAGCCGCGCGCGCCGCCCCCCG
>JARBER010051867.1:0-12047 GCA_030265075.1 Balanus glandula | reverse complement strand
TTCCAGCCCACAGATGGCTGTCCAATCTGACGCCTGATGCATGCTGTGCCGTTTAGCTCAGTAGTTCCTATTCTGGCCCATAGATGTCTCTCCAAACTAACGCCTGATACATGCTATGCCGCACGGCTCGCTAGTTCCGGTTCCAGTCCGCAGATGTCTCTCCAAACTTGGACCTGATGCATGCTGTGCCGCACGGCTCGTTGGTTACTATTTCAACCTACATATGTCTCTCAAGCATGACACCTGTCTTGTCTTCTTTTAATCTCGAAGCGAGACGTATTTGTTTCCCAAACGATGAAATTGCCTAAAATAATCGTCTGATCCCGTGTAGGCATCTCGATAGATGCCTTAATGTGTAAGTTATCATAACAGGTTTTGAGTGCACTCACTGGCATTTACCAGAAAGTTATTGGTAATTCCCGGTTGGTCTACCACTCATTGGACTGACCAGTGACCAGTGACCACCAGGAACTGGTTGGTCAGTCCGGGGTGGTCCACTACTCACTGGTATTGACCAGGAACTGGTTGGTCACTCCCGGGTGGTCCACGTCGTGTACGGCCGAGGCGAACAGCGCGGCCAGCTCCTCCAGGGCGGTGAACACCGACTCGAGGGCCGGCGAGCACAGCAGGACGCTGGTCGCCTGTACCACGTCCGCCGCGTGCGTCCGGTTGTGGTACGACACCTCCTTCAGGTAGTGCTCCTCCAGCGTCATCATGAACGAGATGAAGGTGCTGGCTGGGATCTTGAAGGTGTTGAGCAGGTCCCGCTCCTGTGCGGAGAAGAGCTCGCTCACGTCGGGGTTCGGAATCTGAATACGATGCACCCGAGGTTTTCTGAAACTCAACAGTCTAAAATGCATTTTTGTCGATCAGCCTAAAATTTCATTTTATCCGAAGTCTTTTCAAGAGTCAATCTGTTTATATATCCTTACCATACAACTAGTATGTTTTCACCAACTGAACATATCTTATTTGTAGTACCCAGATAATACTTGCGACGCGTTAGACCTTCTAAAGGCTTAATTCACGAACAGGTTGTTCACGTCACGGTTCTGTGCTGGAGTTGGACCCGACACTCATCAGGCACGTAGCCAAGTAAGGTGTGGCGGGGCGGCCACCCTCTCCCCCTCTCCCCTCCCCCTTCGAGGTCAGCAGGTGCCTTTTTAGCGCGCGAAGCGTGCCGAAAAGAACGGATGAGATGAGACCAAGCAAAAAGCGGTTTTTAAAACGTTTAGAGCACTTTAGAGGCCCTTAGAGTTACCATGGCCCCACCTGAAAGACCAGAAGGCCCCATGGGTGTTTAAAAGGCTCCGTGTAGGTCAAAAATGCCCTTTAAGTGAAGGCCTTCTTGAGCCGCCTTCCCCGCCCTGGGCGAAATCCTGGCTGTGGGCATGCCACTTACCTGAAAGATGCTGTACATGACACAGGTCAGAGGCTGGTTGTTGGACAGCTCAGCGATTCGGAATATATCCACATGCCACTTGTCCAGGTCCTCCAGCGACTGCGGACACCAACAAAACTGTACTGGTACCGGTGCAATGGGGCTTTAACATTAGCTTTCGTAGTGTTTAATTTTGTGGACACTTTCGAATTTGGTTTGGTTTGGTTCGGATAAAGCCTCTTCGGCCGGTTCGGACCATTACAGAGCCATGGAATGAAGGAGGAGTTGAGTGTGTCAAAATAGAACTCTGACTGGGTGACCACTACCAGCCATGGATAGACTTTTCCCCACAATGTGAAGCTGCGAGGAGGGCCCACATCATGCAGACAGCCACCACTCCCGGGGACGGGTCAAGGGCCGCGATATGCCGGGTTTACGTGGGCGTGACGTAGAAGACAGGGTCGGCAGTTGGGAGGATTAAAAGGAAACGTAGGCTTTCTATAAAACGCTTAAGGACAGGGTCCATCTAAGGGACATGGCTAATAAAAAAACGTAGATGATAACTATGGAATTCCATATCAAAATAAGAACATATTTGCCCAATTTCTAACTCTGCCAAGTAGTTTGCAAATATCACCACAGTATCATATATTACCGAGAGAGAAAAAAGGGGAAATACATGTCCTAACTTATATTTAATCTCATAACCAACCACTGAAAAGTAAAGATTTCTGCCTTTGAAATTTGGTTGAGCAGCGCCTAAACTACTTTAATATACGTACTTGACTGATTTCATTACAATCCAGGGCTGGCGCTGCCTATGTTATTTAGTGTTACCATCACCAGCACGGCGGCCGGTCGCACCTGGGCCAGCTGCTGTTCGTGTTCCGTGTGCACGCCCAGCGGCGGCAGAGTGTCGCTCGCGCAGCTCTCCCTGCCGGCCTGCCGCTGCACGCCCGGGATGCAGTTCATCGTGTCGCCGCTAGATGGCAGTGCTGCGGCGGCGCGCTGGGCGGCCGGGCCGGCCTCGTCCGGACCGTCACTGGACTGACTCGTCATGTCCATCTCCTGCTGCGGGTCTGCTCCACAGCACACAGAGAGGAGGTACGTGTGCGCCGCTCAATATAAGGACACCAGAGCAGGAGTTCATAAACTTCATGGTGCTCTTCATATTAAACAGTAAGAACTTGCAGCGATTAGTGATAATCGTTGCACTGCTGTCGCATATATTACGTAGTATGCACGTGTATCGAGTACAATAATCACACAAATAAAGTTACACACTTAAGACTAATATCACTTATGAAGTAAAATGTCCGCAAAGAAAAAATCTGGGCCGATTTATTCTTTATTTATTCTTTAGTACGGTGCTCGCGACGCGAGCACCGTACTAAGTACACGATCAAGCGCGCAGACATCCAAGGCCAAGACCATCAAACTTTCACAAACATAGCGCATTTCACTAAACAATGGAGTTTAGTTTTATCTGGGGATATTTCCTATGCCCGTTTTTCACGTTTCTCTTTCCCTGACTGCTGATTTACAGGACGAAGTTTGCTTACCGAGGAACGTAGAGCAGATGTACTCTGAGATCTGGTTTCCACTCTTGCTGGATTCGGAGAACTGGCTGAGCTCCTTATTCAGCATACGTTTGAACTGAAACACAAGGCGGACAAGCTTGAAGCTATGTTCAGCGAGGACTAACGATCAGTCTGACAAAACGCTAAAACACATGTATTGTACTTCATTGTAACACAGTAGTTCACAGCTCATTTGATTTAATTTGGTTTATTCTGTATTATTAAAACCATTTGTCAAAACAATATTATATTAAAAAATGACTGACTGCAGCCGTAATAGGGTATCCTACCCGTGAATCGCTTAAGTGTAGTAAACTAACACAGCTCATGAGTCATGATGTTTACAAATCTAACATACAGTAACCACCAATTCAATTGGAGGGTAGAATAATGTGCCCCTTTAAAATTATCATTGATCAAGTGAATTTTACTTATCTGAAACGCGTCTTCCCTGTGATGTAGTATGATTGCGATGATGCGTCACATGGGCGTCTTTTGACAATGCTGATTTTTTATTTCATTTTGGCGTCTTATGCATGAATCAGCGACTTCTGCTAAATGGCCTTAACTACCTGCAATCTGCAATCTGAATTTTTGAAGTCATTTGAAAAGCGTGCTGTGACAGACGGCCGGTGTGGGACGGTGACGGACAAACCTTGCTGGTGGCCATGTCGGAGACGGAGCGATGAGTCTGCACCGTCTCCAGTTGGTCCAGACACCAGTCCAGCTCCTCCAGCGTCTCGGTCGACAGGCGAATAAAGCCATCGTCTGCAGCACAACGGCCAACACAGGCTCAGTCAACAGAGTGTCAGTCAGTACAGGCTCAGTCAACAGAGTGTCAGTCAGTACAGGCTCAGTCAACAGAGTCTCAGTCAATACAGTATCAGTCAACAGAGTGTCAGTCAATACAGGCTCAGTCAATAGAATGTCAGTCAATACAGTGTCAGTCAACAGAGTGTCAGTCAATACAAGCTCAGTCAATACAGGCTCAGTCATCACAGGCTCAGTCAACAGAGTGTCAGTCAGTACAGGCTCAGTCAACAGAGTGTCAGTCAATACAGGCTCAGTCAACAGAGTGTCAGTCAGTACAGGCTCAGTCAACAGAGTGTCAGTCAGCACAGGCGCAGTCAATAGAGTGTCAGTCAATACAGGCGCAGTCAACATAGTGTCAGTCAATACAGGCTCAGTCAACAGATCAACTTTTTGGATCCTGGAGGAAGGCTAACACGACCTGGTCTGGTGACCTGACCTGAGATGACCCGAGGTTAAAATGTTTATAAAATTTGGGCAATAGATGCCCCAAGAGCTATGCCATTTGGTGGAAATCCTGGAAAACCTGAGGTGTGTCTACCCCTCCCCCGTTACGGCGCGGGTTTCCGAGGCGTCGTGATCAGAGACTACGTGCCAGAGAGTGTATCAAAGGCCAGAGAGTGTATCAAAGGTCTCGGATGTGACGACAACAGGTCAGCCAATCAGCGATGGAATTCACCGATGTCTATGAGGTACAGTAGATATAGAACGGTAAGAACGTTAACTGGTCCCTTAAGCACAATATCAGCCCACATAGTAGCATGCTTGCAGTATCAAGAATACAAACTCCGTCAAAAAGTAACACCGGCACGACATACACCAAATCAGTCACATTCTATATTTTTGCGCAAATATGGAGATGATTCGTATTGGGGACGAGGCAAATGATAATAATTCATACTCGCTTGACATGGGACGAATTTCTTTTTTATCTTCACACTGATCAGTGTTCATTGTATCACACATCAGCAGAATAATAGAATTGGAGGATATTACGCCCGATAATCAGTTTCCGGATCTTGTTCAGCCTCGGGTTCTCTCCCCAGGGAGACGGTGCGAGCCTGACACAAGGACGGGTGGGCGTCAGCGCAAGCAATGCAATATGCAGACGGACAAGAAGGCATATCCCAGTGGCTCGTTAGGCATGAAGGAAAGGTCAGGGCTAGCGGGATAGGATACCTAAGAAGTACCTTCATTAGAGATGAGTAACTGTACAAAAGAAACAAGCCTGGTGCACGCAAATGATGTCTGATGAATTCATTTGATCGCTTTATTGCAATGCATATAATTTTAGGATTAAGGGAAAGTTGATAACGATCATGTGTATTGTGGAACTTAAATGAGTCTATTGCATTCAAAAATACACTTGGGAATGTTCACACTAAACATGAATTCTATAATAGCCATTTTCAAGGTGGATTTATGCACCGCTGGTCTTCGTCTTGCTGGAGTTCTTCACTGGAGGTCTTGCTAGAGGTCTTCATTTTGTAGGCTTCAGGTTGAACTTGTAATATTACTTGAACTATGCAATATTTTGCTAGAAATGATCCCCGTATTTGTTTGATACGTCGATAACATGTAATAGTTTCACAAATGTGAGGTTTGTTGATAATATAGGCAAGATAAAGATCAAATCCACCTAATAAAACTTCAGATTCAAAAACATTAGGTGGCGATCGTGGCTTAGGACTTGGAGTCACCGCAATCGCCACCAAATGATTAGTCAGCTATTCGCCGCCGATCCGATGACGATCTGTTTCCTGACGATTCCTGAAGACGCATTTGTTCTTTAAAAACGGCAAATCTTGTATCATATACATTAGGGTGGTCGTTACAAATAAAAAATCAGAAAAGTTAAGCTCCCATCCCCTAATATTGTGCCAATGGTTATAAAAATACCCTGTCAATTAAAAGAAAACTTTCATCCAAAAATTTGCCGGTGCGCAATGTTGTTGAAAATTGCTGACCCCTATGGAAAAGGTCAAAAATCAAATTCGTCGGATAGACCTCCGCATAGGCTTATTTGAAAGCCCTTGTCGAGTAGAGCTTACGGTGAAGAGTTGAAAACTTCAAATTTAATAGTTTTGTTTTCAGACTAAAAGCATGTACCAAAATCAGCCCTCCCATACATTCTTCCAATTTTGACCAATGTTTTAGTCTTAGAACAAAAACTATTGAATTTAAAGTATTCAGCTCTTCACTGTGTATTCTACTCGACAAAGGCTTTCAAATGAGCATATGCAGAGGTATAACCGACTAATTTGATTTTTGACCTTTTCCATAGGGGTCAGCAATTTTCAACAGCATTGAGCACTGGCAAATTTTTTGATGAAAGTTTTTTTTTAATTGAAAGGGTCTTTTTATAACCATTGGCACAATATGAGGGGTTGGGAGCTTAACTTTTCTGATTTGTGATTTTTAACGACCACCCTAATGGCTAATACCCATGTTGCATCTGGTCATATTACATGTATTTGTAAAGCAGCATTGCAAACCATTATCCCCATACCTTTTTCAGCTGTAGCCTGCTGTACATTTGGTTGGATAGTCGTGCCTGTTTTTCTATACTGACAGCTGTCTGACTTATGACAGCTGCTGTCCCGACAGCTCGCTGGCAGCGGATCCTGCGTTTCGGCGAGCCGCAGCCAGTGCGGTCGGTTGCTCGCTACACGAACCACGTGCTCGGGTATGATGCCAGCCGGAAGATCCCCGCCTGGGTGCTTGAGCACATTGACAAATACACCATCCAGGTTAGCTTGGCGAGTCTGGTGAGCCCTGTGAGCCTGATGCACTGTGAGTAGGGTGAGCATCATGAGTTAAATGAGCCTGCTTAGCTGGAGCTGGCGAGTGCTGAGCAAGTTCATCAGTTTCTACCCAGAGGTCTCAGAACTGAGAAGTTTGATGGCTTTATGTTTTCTCAACTGTGGATTTTTTTCCCATAATTTTGATCCTTATGTTTTTGGCTTGCTCTATTGTCGAAGATTGTATCAATATTAATAGAACATAAGGATTGGCAGAGTATGACATGACGTCACTTATACACATGCCTATGGGTGTATTATAGGTGGTCAAGTAGGCTGTATACAGTACACCCGCGGCCTCAGTATCAATGACGTCTTCCTCTACACTGAATCCCATGATAGAGATTACAAATATAATCTATAAGATATCAGATATTTGGCATGCACGTATAGATATTGTTCAGTGAGTCACGTGCAAAATTTAGTGGCGATCCAACGACAATAGCATTTTTAATATAGAGAATAATGATGATAATAAATATGACAAAATAGATCAATCCCAATATTTAGTGGACTTCCGTTATCTTGGTTTGGTACAGTTACGGCCGACGGTTTAGTGTAGTATACTATAATACTGCAGAGATTGATGTGCGTGCGTACGTGTATGGCTAACGGCGTGTGGCTGACAGTGGCCGCGTGTGACTGACCGCGACCGTGTGACTGTCAGGGCGAGGCAAACCGACGGCGCAGCAGGTTCCAGCCGGACCCGGACACCCCGTCTCTGTTCTCCGCCTGTGACGACGACTACCGACGCAGCGGCTGGAGTCGGGGGCACATGGCGCCCGCCGCAGACAACAAGTATGACCAGGTCAGACACCGGCTACGGGGCTGATCAGGTCCGGCCAGCCGATTCAGCTGATGTTTGACTGATGACCTGGGTCCACGGGTGTGGGCATTGTATGCGAATTGTGTGTGTGTGTGAGATGCATGGGTGATTTGTATGAAAGATTAAAGCTGTGATCTCCGATCATTTTTCTTCTCAGCATGGTCTTCTTCGACAGCACTGTTCCAGCAGTGCTGGAAAGCACAGATGTCGTCATTACATGACCGTTTAGCTTCGGCCTTCAGGAGCCACTCAACGTCCTTTATATCGTTTACGGTGAGCTGTGGGGTCGCCGTCGCTGCAGCTGTGACCCTTGTCAATATTGGATAGTTAGGAAACACAGATCGACATTGTGATAGCAAATTATACATGTCTTGTTTTGAATGGCATGCACCCGCTGTCTCCTCAGACTGCCATGGACGAGTCGTTCTACTACACCAACATCGTGCCCCAAGACCTGGACAACAACAGCGGCTTCTGGAACCGTCTGGAGATGTTCTGCCGTGACCTGGCGCGCCGCTTTGACGACGTTTACGTGATCTCCGGACCGCTGTTTCTGCCACGCACGGAGGAGGACGGCAAGAAATACGTAAAATACCAGGTCTGTCGATCTTCGGACGTAGAGTCAGTTGTGTCCCGCGTCGCGGCAAAGGGTGGAGACTGGATAGGTTTATAAGAAAGGAGACGAGGACAGAGGGATGTGCGACGGGTATGGAACCCGTAAGCTAAGGTGATACGGGTAATGAGATGGAATAGAGGGTAGCGGATGATGAATGGCAATGGTTGCGATAGAGGATATTGCGTCGGGAGAGAAGTAGGGATAGCATTAGACGCTGGGGAGTGCGGCGGAGAGCAGAAAATGACATTGCAATAGTGATCGTCGGCGGGAGGTTGCGAATGAGGACGTGACTTGGTAGGCGCAGTAGTCATAGTGAGGACATCACCGTTCCACCGGCGTAGAAAGATCACAGCCGAGCAGCAGCTGCCTGAACTGACGCCCGATATTAATCTGTGGTCACCAGGTGATCGGCGAGGGAGAGGTGGCCGTGCCCACTCACCTCTATAAGATCGTGGTGGCGTCCCGCGCCGACGACCGACAGCACGTGGGTGTGTTCGTCGTGCCGAACGAACCCATCCCGTCTCACAGGGAGCTCAGCGAGTTCTCTGTGCCGCTGCACGAGGTGGAGCGGCGCGTGGGAGTCAGTTTCCTCCCTCGACTGGACAGGTAGGGGACAGCACAGCATTCAGCAGATGTGACGGACTTTGACTCTGACAGGAGCTACCGACATTGACGATTGACACGGTCAGGACAGCGACATCACGACATCGACGGGGTCAACGATCGAAGCCCTCGGGCAGCACACATTTTTTTATACGACATGCTAGCGGTTCACTCAGTAGCGAATATTTAAAAGTATGTGCTTCACAATTTTGCATTCTTGTCACAAAAACAACACGCTTATACATTTGCCTGTTGCAAGCTTGTGAAGGAGGTAGTAGGTGCGAAGAGGTTGGATAGATAATTATCTGATGTGGTATTTTTTCAGTCGTTTTCCGGTGTACCTGATTCATGTCATGACCACCTGACCTGACTGTGCCTGTGGTCGGTCCACAGGGCAGGCGCGTTTGACCTGTGTCAGACAAACGGTTGTAAGCTGATGCCTCATGACGAGATGGAGCGGCCGTTCATCGAGAAACGGCTGGCCGCTGCCAAAACGCAGACAGAGCTAGACCGAGCCTGGGGAGATTTCAAGGTCGGTTTCGGAACTCCGCTCTAGACACAGAGTGCGACTCTGTGCCTACAGTAGCTCTAAGGGTCACTGTGGTAAAAGTCATTGGTTTGCATGGGACCGGGATCGTTTGGTTTCTCCGGTCACTCCCCGACAGATTCTTGCGCTGTTTTTGGGCTGTCGGCCACAGCAGTGACTTAGCGACACGTCAGGCGTTGTTCTCATCAACAATGACAAACTCTGTCGTTGTCGAATAAATTAAATGTAAACTGTTCAAAAGTTTCCAATTTTTCATGTTCTGTATGGTGTACAATACATTGTATATAGCAAGGCATCGTTCCAGCGAGATCGTAACCTTGTCTGTTGCTTGATGGATTGGCTTTTCATGCAATTTTTAGCCCACTTGCTATTATCACGCGAATCAACTGAAGATGTTTCCCTTTCAGAAACGCCGGGTTTCTTACACTGTCAAGTCTCTGGAGATCTACGAACGGAGGCAGGCGGAGCTGTCAGACCGACGCACTGAGCTGTGAGCTTCACCAGCTCCAATGAGCTGTGAGCTTCATCAGCTCCACTGAGCTGGTAGCTTCACTGGCTCTACCGAGCTGTAAGCTTCACTGGCTCCACTGAGCTGTGAGCTTCTTTGGTTCCACCGAGCTGTGAGCTTCTTAAGCTTCATCAAGCTGTGAGTTTCACTGGTTCCACTGAACTATGAGCTTTAACAGCTCCACTGAGCTGGGAACTACACTAGCTTTACCAAGCAGGGAGCTTGACTGGCTCCAACGAGCGCAGCTGCGGTACGCGGACGTCGTGGTGACCTTGGCTCGCGGCTTCATGCGCCATCTGGAGCCGTTGGCTGACGGGCGGCCATGAAGCCGTCCCGGGAGGAATCAACAATAACAGTTGTGAGCTTCACCAGTTCCATTCAGCTGTGATCTTTACCAGCTTCACCGGGCTGTGACCATGGATGCATTGAATCGTATGAACTCCGGCTTCACTGAGCTGTGGTACGACCAAACGGTGGGTTGTAGCTCTACTTGACTGTGAGGTATGGTTCCATTGTACAATGTAGGTGTAGCTGCACCAAGCTCTAAGCTTTGGCTCCAACGGAGCAGTCCACTGCTATTTGTGGAGCTGTGATTTTGTATTGCGAGGATATGTTTTGTCGCGTGGTGCACGCCATGTTTTTACTGGTTTTGGTATACGTGACATTTGTGGAACGTTTTATCGCAAAACACCCAATGCAATGACGAAATGTTTTTTTTACGTTGCAAAAGAAGGGACGTTTTTCGTAGATCGATATTGACGACAAACGGCTTGAAGACAATCAATATAAAATAAAATTTGCTTTTGTGTGTCATCAAATTTGACCTCAGGTCAATAGTTAAGCTCCAGAGGTCATGAAAGTAAAAAATGGCCCTTTTTGGCAAAAATGTTTTTCGCTACTATCTTTTTAACTGGAAATATAAAGCAAACATGTGGACGCCGTCGTGTTTGTCTTGTCAAGACGATTTGAATGTTATACATGATGACCTCGTAAGGTCAATCTAAATACTTGACCTCAGGTCAATGTCAAATGTTGACCCAAGTAGGTCAAGTTGCATATGAACCGCGCTTAAGCCAAGGCTGTTTAGTAAGATAAAACCGTCAGGCCATTATAGCGTCACAAAATTTAACACTAGTGTGACGTCATAACTCATAGGTCATCACCAGCCATGGCTAGCCGCGTGTTGAGGCGGCCGATCCAGCCGGCCAATTACGAGCCAAAAGGTCAGTAGGAAATCTCAATATACCTTGGAAATCTCACACACAGACACACCACTGACCCTACTCAACCTTACTTCGAGGCAGAAAAAATACATCCCAAAGCACTGCAATGGTGATCATAAAACGCTGCGGTCTGGCGGAGCTTGATGACCAATGACGTAACTACTGTGTATTATCTACTCTACAGCGGTGTTCCGTTTGCACCCCCTGCACGTGAAGGTCCCCCTAGTCAGGGGAACGTGGTAGCTTTACACTTTGTTGACGTCACCAAAGCATAAAGTTTTTTATATTTCCCTTCATTTGTGTTAACGCTATGGAGATATAGGAGATACGAATGCTAACGCTATAGGAGATACGATTATTTGGGGCAAAGTTCAAATTTGATTCAACGATGCGTTACTGGTGCTAAATAAAAAGTAAGCATACCAGACAAAAGCCACATCAGTTTTCTATCGATACCAGGGTCCACTTTGCTTGTGGCTTGTAGGAATATGTCAAATATGATATTATGTGAAAGAAACTGATTGAACGATGAAATATTTTCGACTGAATCTAACAAGAATGTTCAACAAATACATTATTCGATGCGTCTCAGTAAGAAAAACACAATGGTGTTATCAGCTTCACTCTACCATTCTTCGGGAAAAAGTTATTTGTGAAAATTATAGAAATGTATTATAGGACGTCATTTGATGGAAAATAAACCTGTTTTTGTGTTAAGACATGTTTAACCCCCAAAATAATACTGCTTTGTATTTTTTGTTTGTTTTCAAGTTAAATTTAAATAAATAAAAATTAGAAAACATTAAAAATATTATAATATTAGCAGCTGTACATAACAAAACGTCATTTAAAAAGTAAATATGTTTTTTGTGAACTCACCTAGTATTCATGTCTCAAAAGCGCCAGTGTATGGGTAAGGCAGTTTGCTGCCATATGACTGTACTTGTAGCCTGTGTCTAGTTACCCTGTATGTGAAAAGGGCTCATGCCTTGCAGTCTTTTTATCCAAGATAACTAGACAACAGGTAGAACGTTAAGGAAAAAAGCGCCCAAAATATCTAGACAAGATATAGTTGTGATATTAAATATTTTGTATATTATATTTTATTATAGATTTTATGTACCAATTTATTTAATATCTATAGATTAGATA